>CAJNIZ010002465.1:0-17404 GCA_905231905.1 Symbiodinium pilosum
GGGTTTAGGGTGCAGGTTTTAGGTTTAAAGGTTTAAGGCAAGTTTAAGGATTTAAGGTTTAGGGTTTGGGAGTTAAGGGTTGAAGGGTTTAGGGTTTAAGGGTTTAAGGTCTAGGGTGTAGGGACTGTACTTGTATAGGGTTTCTTTTGGGAATTTCAGGTGTGTTTAGGGTTGCTTTGGGATCGTAAAGGGTTAGGGGAACTAAAGCCGTACAAGAACAGGTACTTATTACCCAGTTATGTCCATATTATTCGATAACTTAAAGAGCTCATAGCTGGGCTATAAGTACGCAGTTATAAGTACGTTGAACTTCCAAGTAGTGGTCCAGTCACGGTATTTAATAAGTAAGATATACCGGGGTTATTAGCAGGCCAAGCCGCGTCAGGAGACTGATGCCCCATGTATGATCCTAAACCCTAAACCCTTACGAAGGCCCCTGAGCTGTCAGGGAAGTTAAATTTCGGCGACCAGAATTTGGAAGATACATGAAATATTGGGTTTTCCTACCTATGGTACTTTGTTTACAGTTCCCTAACATCAACGCACCCTAAACCCTAAACCCCTGAACCCTAAACCCTAACAGCAACCTCGAGTTTCTGCTTGAGGCTTTAGGGATTAGCGTTTAGACGTCTAGGGTTTGGGAATGGGGATGGAGGTTTAAGGTTTAAGGAGTAGGGCGTAAGTCTAAGGGATTCAGGGTGTGCTGCGCAAGGTATCACGAACTCACACGTGCACTAGATGATGGTCTATGAGAAAAAGAGGTAGTGCAGAGCTTTCCGGAGTTGTGGGGTTCAGAGTTTTGGGGGTTATTTACGGTGTTTAGGGTTTTGGGGTTCCGCTTGAGGCATCCAGGGTCCTTGTTTAGGAGTCGGGAAGTAGGTTTGGGGGCTATTGCTTAAGGGTCTTTTGGTGTCGGATATAGGAAATAAAGTAGATTTCAATCTAAATACGAAGAACTAGGGGTTAGGGGTGTCGTATATTTTCATCAAGTCAGCTTTGCAAAGGGATACTATTGCTCATTACATTTCGACAGCTCTGAGGGGTGTTGAATTCAGCGGGATCGAGTGTTGAACTCGAAGGGCTTCAGTCAGTCTCGGTGAGACGCCACGGGCTTTCCAACCTAAACCGCAAACCCTTACCCATAAAGCCTAAACCCTCAATCCGAAACTGCCGCTAGTAGGTTCATGAATAGCAAATAATAGTAATAATGATAACGGTATGTAGCGTATTTAGGGGGCCTAGTTATCATATCTGGGGTTTAGAGTCGGATAGCCATGCTAGGAAGTAATTAGTTGTAACCTGAATTTGCATTTCTTGTAGCCCGGCAGCCCTACATAACAATAGCCATGAACCACACTGCATCCCTCCCATATTCCCATTGTATAGTCCCCTCTTCTAGACGCTAAACCGTAACTCCTAAACCAAGTGTTCCATGTCAACTGTCCGGGAGTAAGTAGTAGGTATACTTTGAGTACTGCCCCAACTCATTACCGGTTGGATAATATTCATGATACAACGATATAGAGCCATAGAGCCCTTAACATGAGCCCTATTATGGACTGTAAATGGGTGGGGGCAGTCTCAAAGTGTACTAGAGTATGTCTCAGCATAATCCGTATCTCTTCGGCCCCTATGAGCATTCTTTGGGCTTCTGTGGTAGTTTGTGGGAGTCTAGGGTTTAGGGTTTAGGTTATGCCCCAAACCCGAAACCCTAAACTTCAAAGCATTGGTATCCCCCACGTGCTTACATGTGTGGTTCGCTTCATGCAGGCCATCGGCCACGGCCGCCTCTTGCCATCGAGCACCCTACCCAGTGGGGTCAAGGGTTTAGGGTTTAGGGTCTGTTTGGGGCGCCCTACCCAGTGGGGTTGAGAGTCTGTTCAGGCAGTGGCGCTTGGGTTTCAGGCTTGGGCTGGGGTCGTAGCTCAGGATTTGAGGCATAAGTCGGCGTAGGTTTAAAGTCTAGGGCTGATGGTTGGCGTTTCGGATTCAGTCTACCAACTGAGCATGTGCCAGAAAAGTGACCCGTGATTTTGGGAGCCCCAGAATCCAGCTCCACTGATTGTGATGCCGAGGCCCTGAGGGCTAAACCCTGCAAACTAGATCCCTTAAGCCCCAGCTTCTATACCCTAAACACAGTAAGCCCCAAAAAAACCTAAACTCTAAACCCCAAACCCCCTAAACCCTAAACCCCAAACCCCCAAAACCAAACACCCTAAACCCTAAACCCCCTACACCCCCTACCCCCCCTAAACCCCCTAGGCCCTAAGCTCAGGCCCTAGACCCTGTGGGCTTCCTTCGGCGCCGGGGACTCCTAGGCCTGGAGCTTTGGGTTCTTACCAGGGCCTCTTACCTATTAGACCCTAAAATCCCCTATTAGGATCCTACTAAGGGTAGATTAGGGTACCCTTAAGGTCTAATAGCCCATAGGGGTCTGAGAGTTGAGGGTTATATGGTTTAATGATTGGGTTTGGGGTTTAGGGTTTAGGTTTAAGGTTGAGTTATTTAAGGGTGTAGGGTTTAGGGTGTAGGGGTTTGGATTGAGGGTTTAGGGTTTAAGGGTTTAATTGTTTAGGGTTTCGGGTTCAGGGTGTAGGACAGCAGTTCGGTTGGAAATTTAGGCCTGGAGATCCGGATGCGGGAGATTCGGATGCGGGAATTAGCGTTGGGGTTGTGAATTTTGACCCCTGGCCTGAGGGCTTCATGGAGGTTGTTCCCGCTTGGGTTTACTTGATGGACATGTACCCTAAAAACCCTAAACCCTAAACCCTAAACCTTAGACCCTAATCAGTTGTTTACCAAGGAGCAGGGCTTGAACCTGTTGGGATCCCTGTTCTGGGGTATTCCTGGCAAAGTTTGAGCTCATGATTCAGGGCCCAGGTCTGTTCCGATTTCACAAGAGGGCTTCTATCTAAGAAGGATTCAGGGTTTACGGCTTATGAGGGCTTAAGGGTTTAGGGGCTAACTTGCGCGGGACGTGTAAATCCTAATAGCAGAGTAGTTTTCATCTTCCGCTCCATTCCCTGAGCCCTGAACCTTAAACCCCAAAACCCTGACCATAGGTAGTCTCCGAATAGGGTCAGGGACCCTACCCTAGACCCTAAATCCTCAATCCTAAACCCCAAACCCTAAACCCCAAACCCTGAACCCCAACCCTTCAAACCTAAAGCCCTAAGCCCTAAACCCCAAACCCTAAGCCCTGTATCCTCTAAACCCTAAGCGTTTGGCACCCTGAAGATACCACCATGGGCTATTAGACCCTAAAATCCCTATTAGGATCCTACTAAGGGTAGATTAAGGTACCCTAAACCCTAAACCCTAAACCGCTAATAGCCCATACGGGTATCGGCAGGTTCCTCGGCTAGTGGGGGGCCACAGTCCTTCCTCAGCGCCTCCGAGCCGCTTGTGCTGCATTTCAGGGGTTTAGGGTTTAGGGTTGATGGTTTTGGAGTTTGGGAGTTTACAGTTTGGGGTTTAGGTTTCAGATTGTGTATATAGACATGGAAAATCGAATGGACACTACTACAGGATTTGGGGTTTCCTGAGGTGGCGAACTGTTCCTGAAGCTTCGGGCGTAGTGCTACAGGCTGCCACTCATTTGCAGTAGGAGCAGGCACCTCACATACGGCTTGTGCAGCATGCGCATTCCAAGTTTCAGTGAGGTTGCAGGAGCATGTGGTAGTTCTCGAAATGTTCAAAGATTGCCCTAGGACTCTATGAGTGTGTGAATACTTCGCCTTATAAGACTTCGCCTTGTACACTAGCACCCAGAATGCTGGCAGCTGGAGCAAGCAGAATATTCTGCTGCAGGCCTGGGTGCTGCCAAGGAACTGAAGTTGAGCTACCAAAATGTGAAAACGTACAAATATGAGGTTGCCCGGTTCTAGTCATGTAATGGGTTCAGCAAGGTTACTGAGTAAGGGCTATGGGGCTGATGATTAAAAAGGAGGTTCCCCAGAATTGGGACCCCATCATAAGCATATAATAGTGAGAGGGTTTCTAACGGTTGGGTAGCTAAAGCCCCCTTACCAAGGATTGGGGGCATTCAGCATAGTAGATAGACTTACTAAGTCCAGAGGGCCTCCAACTAGGCAGTTGAGGACAGACATGTTTAACCCTACGCCCTAAATAGCAAGGTCCAGCATTAGTTTCATCCCGACATCTTAGACGCATCCAAATTTGAAACTTCCAGAACCCCTGGCTGGACTCGGTAACTTCCAAAAGCTGGGTTTAGGGTTTAGGGCCTACGGTTCAGGACCATGAAACCCTTTGAACCCTACACCGTAAATCACAAGAACGCTCTCAAAGTGCGAAGCCCTAAACCCGAATCTAGGAGTTTCCAACAGTTAGGGTTCCCTTGTTTGCCAGTCCCTTTGAAAAAGGATGATCGTATAGTGGGAGTTTGGGTTTAAGGTTCAGACCCCTAAACCCTAAACCCTTTCAATCTACGGAAGCCCCGAAGCACTACCTTCTGCAATGACGAGGCTGCTGAGAGAGGAGTTTCGCGGCAAGCGTTCGCCACCCAGACTCGCCTCGACATGCCCTGGCTTTTAGGGTTTAGGGTTTAGGGTTTAGGGTTTATTGAACTCGCCCTAAGACCCCTCAACCCCTGAAACCCTATGAACCCTGAGCCGATACACCTTAAAACCCGAAACGCTAAACTCCCACACCCTGAGCCCCTGAACCCTACCACCATGGGCTATTAGACCCTAAAATCCCCTATTAGGATCCTATTAAGGGTAGATTAAGGTACCCTTAAGGTCTAATAGCCCATAGTGGTACAGTTTGAAGTAGGGAGTGGAGGAAGGAAAAGAACATACAAGCCACTCTTTAGTTTCCAGGGTTTAGGGTTTAGGGTTGGGAACGGAGACCCTAAACCCTAAGCGCTATCAACCCCTAAGTGGATCTGCATAATCATTCCAATATACACCGCAACAGTACTTTCCATTTCTTTTTCCATTCCGTCATTCCCAACTTACAACCAGCAGGTTTTCTTAAGGTTCTGTGGGGTAGGTACCCTAAACCTTAAACCGCGGGGTGTGTGCATCTAGGATTCCCCAGGAAGATCGGTGACCGTGCGTTATTCGGTGTCCATTTGGGGTGACCGGAAGTGAAAGCCAGGGGCCACATAAATTTAGGGGTTCGTAGGGCTTAGGGTTTAGGGTAGCGGTCGCTAACATGACTTTGTCTGGGATCGTGAAGCTTAGAGTGCATTGCGCACTAAGCGCTTTGCAGTCGTCATCATGTTTTCCACTTTCGGTGTCCGGTGGGCACCGCCGAAAAGAATCCGCAATGTGAGGACCGCGAACAGACGTCCGTGATTTTTTTCGCATTGCTTTCAACTATAAATTCACACGTCTACACTGAACCCCAGCACGTTCACGCTGAACCGTAGACCGCAAACCGAAAACCCAAACCGTTAACCCCCGGCCCCTAAACCCTTAAAGGGATCCTAGAAGTC
This sequence comes from Symbiodinium pilosum, assembly GCA_905231905.1. NCBI lineage: Eukaryota > Dinophyceae > Suessiales > Symbiodiniaceae > Symbiodinium > Symbiodinium pilosum. Next base: position 5,462 of record CAJNIZ010002465.1, read on the forward strand.
CTACATATACCGTACATACCCCCTCGAGCTCCCTAACCCAGACCCCTGATTAATAAACCCCCTCCCCTTAATAAGGATTATAATAGGGATCCTAATAATTAGGCCCTTTAAAGGAGGGGGTTTATTTATCAAACCCTAAACCCTAAACCCTCAGCCCTAAACCCTAAACCCTAAACCCTAAACCCATTAGAGCCCCTTTAAGGTGTTGAGGAGCCACTGATGCTCTCCCGTGAGACCGTCTTTGAGAACATCGCCAGCTCGAAGGCAGGCAGCTTTGGAAGGCTTAGGGCTTAGGGTTTAGGGTTTAATGTTAGGGTTTAGGGTTTAGGGTTTAGGGTTAGCAGCTTTGTAAGGCTTACCTAAACCCCAAAAGCAGGGAGAATAATGGCACAAAATTCCGTAAAACAGCCTAAAAGCTGATTATTCTACATACCTTTGGGGTTTAGGTAGGGCCTAGGGTTTAGGGTTCAGTGTTTCATATTGGGGTTTTAGGTTTAAGGGCTAGCAGCTTCTAAATTAGATTTAATGGTCTACATGGGGTGTGGGGTTAGGGTTTTAGGGGTTTAGGATATAGAGTTTAGGGGTTTAGGGGTTTGGGGTCTAGGGCTTTAGGGGTTTAATTTAGGTTTAGGGCTTGAGCTTTTACGAAGGACCTCCCAGATAGGACAGACTTTCTGAGAAAGGCCTGGTCCCTGAAAATTCCTCTCTACCATCCAAGGATTTTGCGTAGAGGTTACTGTGGCGGTCCGTGGGAATCTACCGTGGGAATCTACCCAACAAAGGATGCCACGGCCTGGGTTTTTGGGATTAGGGTTTAGGGATTAGGGTTTAGAATTTAGCGTTTAGGGTTTTAGGTATAGGGTTTTGGGTATAGGATTTAGGGTTTTAGGGTTTGGGGTTTAGGATGAGGTCACGGCATACTGTGCTCGCTGGTGTGGGGGTACATCCAGGCCGCTCGCAAGGGAGCATAGCCGTCAACACATCCCATGACAACCCTGAGTTCAAGCAATTGAGGGTTTCGTTCCTAAAGTCTTGTGGGCATCCCGGCGGGGGCGCAGAGGGTTTGAATCCCCAAACCATGGGACATGGCCCTAAATTTGGGTACTTGGTTATGAGCTGTACGCACTAAATTCTAAACCCAATGTTGCAAACTTGAAGTCATTGGTGTACAGACCATTACTCAAGCCCAAACGCTACATGTAAGCCCAATTACAGCCAGCCTGAGCCTCGTGAGGGCTGGGGGACCCCAATCTAGATCCCAAGGTAGTAGAGTCATCATCATGAGGACGCGGTAACGGGACCGCAAATTTTCGGAAGCCCTCAACCGCCTAACCCCCATAAACCACAAGATGACCTCATCTATCCGTTCATTTTCCGTTTTCTTTCCATTCGATATTTCATGTTAGGTGGCAATATTATCACTATATAAACCCTCAACAGGGCTCTAAACCCTGAACCCTCAACCCTAAACCCTGAACCCGAAACCCTAAACCCTAACCCTAAACCCTAAACCCCCCACCCCCCCCACAAAGCATAAGCTTCCCCTTAGCTGTCGGCGCTGTCTTTTGAGCAGGTCGGAGAGTGGCGCGAGGAGGCACTCCTGGGTGAGCCGGAAGCTGAAAGACTGGGTTTAGGGTTTAGGGTTTGGGGTGTAGGGCGTAGGGTTTCGGGTTTGGGGTTTGGGGTTTAGGGTTTAGGTTTTAGGGTCTAGGGTTTGGGGTTTAGTGTTTGTGCCCTTGTGTTCTGGCTGAGGGTTTATTAGTAGACTTTTACAGTTCAGGGCTGGGATTCTAAGTTTGCGGACGGCTAAAGGCTCTACGGCTTTAGGTTTTTGATCAGGGTTCAAGTGTTCGGTTTAGGGTCGAGGGGCCGAGGCTCATGTCGAAGTGCTCAGGATAATAATTCAACCTTGCTGTGGATTTCAGGTACTCCAACCCTTAACCCTAAACCCTAAACCCTAAACCCTAAAAATCAATTTCACAAAATGTGATCCTAATTGTAGGGCTTGGGATAAGTAAAGTCGCCTATCCTTCTACTATACACCCTGGTTATCCCCGATTGCCAGTTGATTCCCAAGTACTTGCATGGGTTCCCTTACTGCCCCTCTCTATATAGGGAATCATATAGGGAAGTATTATAGGGCTATTAAGAAGGCAGAAACTAGGAGCTGAGACTATAGACCCCAAACTGCTACAATCCTTACTCGGGTCTAGGGTTTAGGGTGTAGCGTTTAGGTTTCTAAACCCTACGTAATCCTGAGTCCGAAGCCATAGCTTCAAACCCTGTGCCACCCTAAGCCCAAACCCCAAAACTCTAAAACCTAAACCTCACAACCCTAAACCCTGATCCCTAAACCCTACAGTTCTGAGTAGGGAATGAACCTTAAACCCTTAACCCTAAACCCTAAACCCTTTGTCAAAGCCAAGGTGGCGGGTGATGCTCAGCGATGAGAGCGGCGTGGATGGCGGCGGCTTGCGAAGAGAGGCAAGGTCTAAGGTTTAGGGTTTAGGGGTTCGGGGGTGTAGGGCTTTGGGTTTAGGGTTCAGGGCTTCAGGGTTTCGGGCCTCAGGGTTTAAGGTTTAGGGCTTAGGACTTTGTTTCGGGGTTAGGGTTTAGGGTTGACGGCGTGTTAAAGGCTTTGGGCTTGGGTAAGAATATTGGGTGGGAGTCTGTGTTACTCAGGGTTTAGGGCATTTAGGGTTCAGGGCCTGGGGGTGGGACTCTTAAGAACAAGAAACGAGATAACATTCCAGTTGTTCAAGCTTCTGCTCCGAAGAGTGCCTGGACCCAAACAGTATGTAAAATCAATAACTTTTGTTTGACGATTCCTATGGTTTTGAGGTCATCATTTCACCTGCCTCTGGGGTCAACCCTAAACCCTAGACCTAAACTCTAAACCTTGACCCCTAAACCCTAAACACTAGACTCTAAAACCCTAAACCATTAACCCTATCAGGAGGTGAGGCTCAGGACCCGAAAGCTTCCTTCTGAAAGCTTACTGAAATGGGATTCGTTGGGGAGTAAGATGCCCCTCTCGGGTTAAATGGATAATAGACGGATACTCTACGGCTCTACAGATTAAATCGATTAGATCGGGATTAACTATAATATAGGAGTGTTATAGGGAGTTCATCGGGATTTTATAGGGATATTATGGGGGTATTTTAGGGGTTATACGGACTATACAGGGATCCTCCAGAAATATCATAGAGGTTACAGTAGTCCCCAATATAGAATAAGATGACATCCTCCTTTTTGGGATGGTAATGTCTATAGGAACACAACCTTACCTGGTTCAGCCATCCACAAATTGCTGTTCATATGCAGGCTTCTCAAGAATTTAGGTCCCTTGTCTGGGGTTCCTAACCCTAAACCTGGTGCAGAGTTTGAACTCTGGGCTTGAACTCCAAGCCTTGAAAATCACCCTCCCAGTCCCCTAAAAATAGATACTCTAACATAGCACCAGGATTTGATTGAAGCATCTGCTTGTCTTTATTTGGTGCGGGGGAAGTATGATTTCGGTGATTTCTTGAAGCCAGAGTCTTTTCTCTTTTTCCCATTTGAATGCAGGGCCAGGTTGCACGAGATGTGTATCAAAATACTTGAACCTCCTACTAGTAAGGGATTTTGGAGCGTCCGGCCCCCTGATTGAGGGCCCCCCACTTACCCAAGGGGGTAGTCCATGACCTATAGTGACAGAGGTTTTTTCTGCACCTTCGACCTTTCTGCACTGCATCATTGTTGGTTTTGTTGTGCCAAAGCCTGATACCCTAAACCCTAAACCCTAAATCCTAAACCCTAAACCCTAAGTAAAATCAGAAGCTACAAATTGTCCGCATCACCATGAGCTCTGAGCCATTACGGGTTCCGCTTCATTGGGCTTATTTGGGGGTTTCCCAAAATTAGGGGTGCCTTTTTGGGGTTCTCCATAATAAGGACTATAGTATATTAGGGTCTATATTGGGTTACCCCTAATTTGGGAAACTACCATTTTGGGTAATCCCTAAACCCTAGCTTACGCTAGCGTTCCGTAATATACCTTGGGTACTGCCTCCACTGATAATATTTATAACGCACATATTTTTTAGGCCTTAGGATTACCCCTAGTATAGACTGTTGCAGGGTGGAGGCAGGACCCAAAACATACCTACGCAGCCCTGATCAGTGCAGGTGATGACACTCTTCTTTGAACAGCTGGAGAGCAGTAGCCAGAAGCTCGGGGGTACTTGGAGCGTCTCTTGAAGTAGTAGCCGGGTTCAGGGTTTCGGGTTTAGGGTTACTTAGTAGCCCTTTCTGCGGAGCTTTGGATGGGGAGTCTGCACATGATATGATGGAATAGATGAGGATGTAGAGGGGTTGACTAGGGTTCTAGGATCTTTGTACGCATTGGGGTAGAGGAGGTCATACATGAGGCTTCTGCATCCATCTGCTAGTCCCCACAATCGCTAGATTTCCTTTTTAACCATTTTTTTTGCCATTGCTCCATTTTCAACTCCCTCCCTGAAGCCTTGCTCCTTAAGCCCTGATCCCTAAGCCCTACCTAAACCCCAAAAGTATGTAAAATAATAGCCCTAAACCCATAATAATAGCCATAAGGGCCATCATTTTACATACTTTTGGGGTCCAGGTAAGCCCTAAATCCTGAACCCTAACTTGGAGCGCCCTAGGTCTGGTTCTGCGAGCCGGAATGGACGGATCGGAGGCGAATTTAGGGCTTCGCAGGATTTCAGGTTTGAGGGTTCAGGGTTGTAAATGGCTGGGGGCTTTGAGTGGCAGTGTCGGAGTTTGGGTTCAGTGTTTAGGGTTTAGAGTTTAGGGTTGCAAAGCTTTAAGTTTAGGGGTTCAGGGGCGTGGTGTTGAGGTCCGATCTTAGGATTCAGATTTCTAGAGTGAGAGTCTTGGGTTTTGAGCTTTGGAGTTTAGGGCATAAGTAGTGGTTTAGGGGCCCAGGTCCATACTGAAACCAGGTCATACTAGAAAGAGGATGCCTTTCATCAATCCTAGGCTACTGGATATCTTAGGATCAACCTTCCCGCCAGCAAAAGCTCCTGCTATTTCTTCGACCTTGCCATCATGTGGTAGTTTCCCAAAATGAGGGGACCCCAATGTAGAAAATACTATGATCCTTAATATTGGGACCCTCAAAAAGATACCCCTAATTTTGGGAAACCCCTATTTGTAGCATCTGCAGATGAAGGACCTTTGAATGTGGCTTGATTTCGCAAAGGCCAAGAGTTGAAAATTAATCGCTTAAACCTTCGGACACTAAGCGATTAAGCCCCTGAACCTTAAAATTAAGCCCGAAACCAACATCCTAAGCCCTAAGCCCTTAAGCCCTATAGACCCGAAACAATACTTTCTAAACACTTTTTAGGATCTGCCCCGCGCTCCTCATCTCGTGTCCAGTATCCTAGAGCAACATGGCAGGCCTATACTGAAAAGTGACCTGGACATGGGTCAGTGGACCCAAAAGAACAAGAATGTGATGGCCGTCGCGCCACCGTTTGGCGTCGCGGATCTCATGCTCGATTGGTATCCGCAAGGCGGGCATAAGGATGATAAAAGAAAATACCATACTCGGCACCATGGACACAGAGAAAAGGGGACGCCGGCAACCCAGCCGGAAGGGAGTCATCGACCATCACCATCGCGCGGGAAGTCGAGCTGGTGGTGGCTCCGGAATGAGATAGCGCGGGACTATGGCACGCTTGCCACGGTTAACCAGGTGATTGCGAGAACTGGCATCGGCATCGACAGGTTGGCACTCCACCCCGACTACCACGTAGTCAGCACTGCGAGACATGCAACCCTGTCAATTGATTATGGGACCCTAAGCCCCAAACCCTAAGCCTTTAACCCGAAACCCTAAGCCCTAAACCATAAAGACTCTAAGATCCCATCCTAGGGTGCAACCTTTTGGGCTTAGCTTAAACTTTGGTTGGTATTGTAAGAAAGCCCCGTTATTCACAGGACATATGCATAGTATGGTAACTTAAGTAGCACGACCGCAGCCCAGAACATGTAGCTTAGCGTAGTGATGCCCCTCCTCTGAAAACCAACTGTGCCGCTGTACTTGAACAAGTCTAAGAGGTGAACTGCAGTTCCGACACACTAATAATGACAGCTAGCTCTACTTAGCCAATAGAAGAACTTTAAACTTTTTGGGCTTCTTTTTGTAAAGTGTAAACTTGTTCAAGCCCTGGCTATTGGGGAAGAGAGTAGGCTATAAGGTTTTCCATTGTTGTTGAGGCGCTGTAGTCTAGTGATAGCTCCGCAGCTCCAAGTAAGACTCGAATCCACCAAGTTAAGTCCTGACTTCCTCCACAAAGAACCCTGCAGTGTCCCGAAACTGTGTACAGTAACCCTAAACCTTGGAAACCAAGCCCCACACCTGCCGCCTTCAAGTGGGCACGACATTTAAATTCAGCAGCCTGAGCGCATACTATTCCCTTAATCCTTGAATATGCAGTATAGTGTACCCCAGATCCCTATTCTCATCAAGTTGGCCCTACATCATGTCGGGATCCGTTCCAAGCACAGTATACCCCAAATCCCCATTCTGGGGCCTAAACCCTTCACTCTAAACCCTGAACCCTAAACCGTCAGACCCTAAAACTGGGATGTGTCCTAAGAAGGTCAGGTTCAAGAGTTTCCTCCCTCTGCTCCTAAAGCTGGATCAATCCTCAGCCCTAAACCCCTCATAACCCCCCCGATGTGAATTCAATTCCCATAGATCTCTAGGATCCCACCCTACACCTTAAACCCTGAACCCTAAACCCTCCAAAAACGGGAGCCCTACCTTGAAAATTCGGAGCCCCAAGCCCTAAATCCCAAAACCCTCAGCCCCAAACCCCTAAACCTAATGTAGACCCTGACTAATAAACCCCTCCTTTTAAGGGCCTTAATCTCAGGATCCCTAGTATGGTCCCTATTAAGGTAAGGGGAGGTGGTTTATGTATCAGGGGTCTGGGTTAAACCCCAACCCGCTATAGTGCGGTTCCCGGCGCAGCCCGAAGGTCGTCACACTCTTTGTGAATGACCGGCGCCAGATGCCCAGTGCGCTTTCGGGCCTGTTAGAAAGGCTCAGAGGGTTTGTTTTCTATAGGTGGTTTGGGGGATTTAGGTCGTTTTAGACTTGTTGGAGAGGTTTGTTTTCTATAGTTGGTTTGGGGGACTTAGGTCGTTTTAGACTTGTTGGAGATTTTCAGAGGGTTTAGGGTTTTTAGTTGTTTTTGTTGTTTTTTCTTCCTGGGCTTTCTCGGAGGTAGGGGGGTTCAGGGCGTTTAGGGCTTAAGGCTTTGGGGTTTAAAGCGTAGAAAGTTTTGGGGATTCTGGCAAGGGGCTTGGGGCCCAACGCGCGGATCTAGATCTCAAGGCTTGGTGCTGGGGCCAAGATTCAGGGAGGGTTTAATTTTTTTGGGGTTGTCAAGGTGCATTCGAACTATTCCTCCCCAATACTCGCGCCCCTGCGATTCCCCTTGATTAGCACCAATTAGCCCTGAATAGCTTACAGTGATTGATGGTAAAGCTTATGAGGAGGTAGTTTGGAAACCCATGACACGAGCGGGTGACACCACCCGTGATGCTTTTTAACCATTACACTCACGTAGCCGCAGGAGCATCCGGAGCAAGCTACACCATCTCCGCACTTGGTGCCCTTTGAAATTCAGTCCCTGCTTGAGATTCCCTCCCCCAAGCTAACATCGTCCCCCCTATGGCCCCATTCAAATGGACGTAGGTGCCTAGTATGCATTTTTGATTGGGCCTGGGGGCCCGGTTTCAAGCCTCTTTATAGCCTCCCAGACGGTGAAACGGGTTAGGGTGTGGCGTGAGAGGGTTTAGGGTAGGAGAGTAGTCTCAGTTATGAGAAGTTACCAAGTTCCATGAAACTCTGCTCCTTACTTGGCAAGCCCAAAGACAAAAAGTGCAAAGGCCTTGATCTTTCGCCGGACCCTACCCTAAGTCCGAATGCCTGACGCCTTAAACCCAGAATCTTAAGTCCTAAGCCCCAAGCTCTAAGTCTTAAACCCGAAGCCTCCTGGCTTGCAAGCCCAAGCCCATGAACCCTACACCCAAGCAAGCTCCATTTTCTAGTGGCAGAGGACTCGGCAGCCGGTTCTTTCCGTCCGTACGGTGCACGTTTGGCTATCGTGAGAAATTGCTTCAGTGGGGGAGGGTGGATATTGATCAAACAGAGGGCCGTTGCTTGGACCCAAGCACCGAAGAAGGCGACGCACGAAGATGACACATTTGCGCTCAAACACGTCGGATTGCCATCTGTCCGTCGCACGTGAAGCCAGTCTTTCGTACAGCTAGAAATACCTCAAGTACTCCTAGATTAGTACATGTGACAATACCATGTAGCGCTACCTAAACCCAAAAGTATGTAAAATAATAGCCCTAAACCCATAATAACAGCCATAAGGGCCATTATTTTACATACTTTTGGGGTCCAGGTACTAGCAACCTAAGTGATCGATTTCTCACACCCTGCAAGCCTAAAGCCCCAACTCCAATCTCAACCCTATTCTTGCATACTATCAGCTGAGGGCCCATATCTGCAACCAGGATCATTGAACCTTAGGACGGGCCCATCCATACTAATAGCCGAAAAAGATTCATAAGACTAAACACCCACCCACCCCCCACCAAAAAAACAACAACAACACACACACAAGCAAACCTCATCAGATTTGCCCATCAGTCATCAGATTGTGATCAGACTTTGCATAAAATCCCGCCATGCTCCCCGCCTGTCTGGCCTCTCCCCTCATCATGCTGCTCTGCCCTGCCCTCACCTTTCTCTAGCCTACCTTCCTCCTTTCCCTCTCTGCCCTCATCCTGCTGCCTTTCCTTGCCCTCCTCCCCTCCCTCCCTGCCCATCTTGCTCTGCCCTCATCCTTTTCCTTCTCTCCCCTGCTCCCCAAGATCTAAAACACTCTAAACCCTGAACCATATACCAGAAACCCTTAAACCCTATACCCGAATCCCTTCAACCCTAAACCCTTAAACCCTAAACCCCCAGAAGGGACCTGTAGATCATGCCCCGGACCTCCGCCGAGAACGGGCCCAGCAGAGTGTGCAGCAGTGGCGACTGATGTGGACAACGGCCCGGGCTCCAAAACAGTGTGGGTTTAGGGTTCAGGGTTAAGCGTATGGAGTTTAGGGTTTAGGGTTTAGGGCTTAGGGCTCCAAAACAGCTCGGCATTTTAAAGCGACTTCATCCGACCTCACCCTGAATAGTGGGTTTATATATAGGGAACCATACCAAAATGGCAAAATGGCTTGACATCGGGAAGCGAAGTTACTCTACCTTACCCTGAAAAGCAGTGTTTTGAAGGGCTCAGAAGTGCGGCTTGAAGGTGGCATGTGAGTAGCATTTTATTTGGGGATACTATGGTACCCAATAGGGTTTAGGGGTTTAGGGTTATTTGGGGATACTATGGTACCCAATATAGAGTAAGATTCTATCCTCCCTTTGGGGTATAGTATTTTATAGAAGGAATATTATCTTACCAGGTTCAACCACCAAAAAAAACGCTTCTCAAATGGGGCGTCGCTGAAAAGGATTGTCGAGAAATGCCTTCTGCACCCATTTAGGGTTTTGGGGCGATTGGGCTTCTCCGCAAGGAGTTTTCCTTTTTAAGATGTTCTTTTTAAGTTTGTGCGTGCTGATATGAGCTATAGTCTAAACTCCTAGTATTCCCTGTAATGACCCCTATCGTAGTCCCCTATACAATCCAGTATATAAGCCCCTTTAAGGAGTTTAGACCACAGCTCATATGGGGGCCCTTCTTTTTGTGGGACAAGAGCCATGGAAACTTGGTGGTTGGATCCCTGAAGGGATTCTGAGGACAATCATGAGAAGGCCAGTTTGCTTAGGGCTTGGGGTTTGGGTTTAGGGTGTTGGGGGGTTACAAGTAACATCAGCACTGGTATGAGTAGCCATTAGGTCGCGTGGAGGCCCGTCAAGTTGACACTCCCGCAATAGCGCAGCTGTAGAAACATTCTTGCCTTAGCAAGGGTTCCCTAAGCCCTAGACCCTCAACCCTAAGCCCTAAACAAGCAACATGAAACCCCATGGAGGCTTCTTGCAACATGGCAGCCGTCCTTATGGGCATCTTTTGTTCCTGTGGAGGGGTTTAGGGATTAGAGTTTAGAGTGCGTGCTGGTGATGCCCAAGACCACCAACCTCTGAAATTTGTTCGTCTGCGTTCATGCAGTTATCTAATTACTAAACTATAGAAATTCGTGTGGTAGTGTCCGCTAGTAGGCGGAACGCAATATAGACCCCAAGATATTGTAATACTTAATTATTGTCGAGACCCCAAAAGGTACCCCTGATTTTGGGAAACCACCATGTGTTGAAGCTTTTTTATCAGGCTTTGGAAGTTCGCCGGCCTGAGATAATTAATCCCGAATCCCACAATTCCATATCCCCTACACTGGATCAATGTCAGGGATCCTTTGGATTTTTGGGGGTATGGAATTCTTCATACTTGTGCAAAAGCATCCTTGTTCCGTCCCAGCGTAATGTGGGCTAAGAATAGAACTCTGAGCCTGAAGCCCTGGAAGCAAGAAAGCCTTGAGCCCTGAGGCCCCTGACCTTAACCCCTTGAGCTGCGAAAATCCAAAACCCTCAACCCTAAACCCCTAAACTGGGTTGCTGTTAAGGAGCTTAAATTCAGTTCCCATAATGGGTGTATATGGTAACTAATATGGCTTCCCCAATATTGTAACTTGATTTAAATTCCTTAACAGCAACCCAGTAAACTGTTTTCTTGGTCTCTGCTCTCAACCCTTATGGGGGGTGTCAGTAGGGAGTGGATGAATGGGTTTAGGGCTTGGGGTTCCGGGTTTGGGGTGCAGGGCTGTAGTAGCTCTTATGTGAGCTACAATAAGATAGCAGTTTCCATCTTTGCTTACCCTTCCTTCATTCCCTACCCTAAGCCCTAAAACCCTGGGTTTAGGGTTTGGGGCTTCTAAACCTCTGAACTCTGAATCTCCACACCCTCAAAGCCCCCCAAACCCCCAACCCCTCTCCTCAACCCGGACTCCCAAATCCTAAACTCTATAACCCTAAACCCCCTATAACCCTAAACCGCCTATAACCCTAAAACCCGCAACAACCCTAAACCCTAAACCCCAGAAGAAGCCCCGAGGTTGGTGCAATGCTCCTACGGGCGCTCGTCCACTTCGGGAATGCGCCGCTGGCCCTGAGCATCTGGGCACAACATGTTATACGGTGGATACCAAAAATCCTGCATGACCCTAGGGAAGTATGGTACTACAGTATAGTAAAATCATGCAGGATTTTTAGTATCAACTGTAGTAACAGTCTAGGGGGTTTAGGGCTCAGGGTTTAGGATTTGGGGTTTGAGGTTTACGATTTGGGGTTTAGGATTTGGGGTCTAGGCTTTCTAGGATTTAGGGATTTGGGGATTTGGGGTTCGGGGTTTAGGGTCTACTTGCTAGGCTTTAGGACTTTTGGAGGTTCAGGGTGTTTTGGATGACTGTAGTTGCAACCCAGTTCGAAAATCATCCGAGGACTTACGGCGACTGTAATTGGGTGATAAGTCGAGTTGAAGGTCGGTTCCACGTATCCTGCACCTCCACGTGCTGTTGGATCAAGAATTGCTGCATGGAATTACAGTACTTCTAGGCAGTGCGCAAGCTACAAAACTAACAGTTTCGCTCTACATGCGGAAGTTGCTTCGGGGTGGTTTGAGAAGGATTTTTCTTGGTGGTCAGGTTGTTGGAGGGTTTAGGGTTCAGGGTTTAGGGTGCAGGGTTTAGGGTTCAGGGAAATATAAGGGAGATGATGGGTCCTGATTAGTGTTAGTGTAACACGCAAGAACAATGATGGAGTCTTATTCAGTGGAGAGGGGACCGCGCCAAACGTATTCGGGTCGTACCTTATTTATAAAGGGACTCTACTGGGAA
>CAJNIZ010002467.1:6395-26082 GCA_905231905.1 Symbiodinium pilosum
TACTACTACTACTACGACGGCTACTACTATTACTACGTGCACTACTCCTGCTGCTGCTGTTGCGACGACGCCGACGGCTTGCTGCTGCTGCTCCTTCTCCTTTTGCTGCTCATCCTGCTTTTTTTGCTACTGCTACTTCGACTGCTGCTGCTGCTATCAGCCAAGCAGCACCATTTCCACCGCGAGTGATACTGCAGTTTGCTGGCCGCAGCTTGGCTTTCTCCAATCTGTGACCTAGGTGTGGTCCAGGCGGTGTTTGGTCCTCCAGGGCTCCTGTACCTCAGCTCAGACATGCCGGCTACTCTTTTGCTTGGTACAGCCTTGCTTAGACCTTCATCTTGTGATCAGGGTACAAGGATGTACGGACTGGCGTTATAACTATCTATGAGTACTTATGTCAGAGACTGCAGCTGACACAATACAAAGGACATGTACGTGATCGAGAAAACATAGCAGAACAAGCGCGCTGCAAACTTGAAGCTTCTTTGCCACCGAGGTTGTTTGGCCTGAACAAGGCTGCATCTCGGCTAAAGAAGTGCATCGCTGGCCACGGGATCTAGGCATCCTTTGGCTTGGGGAACACAGCAGCGCGCTGAAACATAGGCGCCCTCTACATCTCGAGCTTCTGCAGCAGTCTTGCTTCCACAGAGGCCATGTAGTCCTGTTTCCATTCAGGATGAAGCTTCTGTTTTGAACAAAGTTCACTGTCCACCATAGATGTAGCGACAGAAAGTTGACCAATCACTTTATGCAATCAAGTGTCCAGCTTCAACAGAAGATGGAGATGTTAGTTGGCGCCATTTTGGGTGTTGTGTTTAGGGTTTTGGGTGTAGGGGTTAGGGGTTAAGGGGTTTAGCACGGTTTAGCGTTCAGGTTTCCGACCCCACTTTCCATTTACCTTGCGGCCATGTGCTTTCCCTGTTTTGCTACCTGTTGAGGGGGGGGGGGTGCATGCCCAACCAAGGAATCCCTCCCGCGCATAGTAATATCAATAATAAGCTCTTCAATATGGAACCCTTATGAGCCATAGTGTAAACTCCTTAAAGGGGGATTATATAAGGGACTATATAGGGGATTACTATAGGGGTTATTCAGGGGGATACTAGCAGTTTAGACTTAGACTATAGGTCTTATGTGTTGGGGAATCTAGATTATTGGATGGGTAGGGGCGTTTACTATGATTAGGGGATGGGGATTGCTCTTTGTGCACCTCAGCCTCAGCTTCTGCGGGCTCAGATCGTGAACATCGATTTCAACAGCGCTCGCTTCGATTGGATAGATTTGCATCGCATCATGACTAAGTGGAGCCTTGGCCAGGTTTAGGGTTTAGGGTGTAGGGTTTAGGATAGCTGTCTAAGTACCATGGTATGTTGATATGCCTTTTTTCAGGTTCTCCTCCCATTGTAGAAGGACCCTATCCAGTGTGGTCACTCTTGGTAGGTTGGGGGGGGGGGGCACCTAAGACGTCTGTGTAGTTCCCCCAAACTTTAACCAAAGCCCCTAAGCCCTAAGCTCTAAACCCCTAAACCCTAAACCCTAAACCCTGTTCGCTGTGCAAAGCCCGAAGCTCAAGTGGGCGGAGGTTACAGGGATATACGTTGAGTACTGCCCCCACCCAGTAGCAGTTTATGATAGACGTAATATAAAGGGCTATATATGACTGCACCATAAATGCTATCCCACTGCCTGTGGGTGGGAGCAGAATCCGAGATATGTAGGTTGAGGGCTTGCGTGTTGTCGGTAGGTAGTTAAACATCACACGGAAAATGAAGCGGAAACCGTGGCTTTCTCCAGGTATAGGATTCAGGGCTTAATGATTGTTATTGTTCCAGTAATCCTGCCACGAGGATACCACCATTCGATGAGACCCTGAACCCTAAGCCCATGGGCTCCCCGACCATCCACCTCCTAGCTTCCCCTCAATTTTAATTAAGGTTACGCAGGGATAACTATTGCTAAATACGGCTAATTAAGAGGGAACCTAGCATGGAGGGCAGTAGGCTTTAACCCCATATTATCCCAGCTTCCATTAATTTTCCATTTTCTTTTCCATTTGATTCTCCATTATAGAGGGATAATATATCCTAAACCCTAAACCTCAATGGATAAACCTTCAAACCCTGGATCTTTCAAACCCAAGTGCTCGGAGGCGTTTTGGGCGACGCCCTGTTGATGGGGGTACCGTAGCCCCAAATAGAAAAAACAACTATATCCTCCTGTGAGTTGGTGCATTTTACGGGAAGAATATAGTCCTACTGTCCACCACTCAGTAACGCTTCTCATGTGATTTCTGTGCCCATCTGTGTGCTATGCGCAGGATCAGTCGTTACTACCTCACAGGTTGTTAGTAGGCAATGGTGGGGTTGATCCCTGCAGTAGCCCCCATACACCTCCCCCCCATCTTGGTAATTTTCACTTTTTTCGGCTCCTCTATTCCCTACAAACAGCCCATGGAGGCCCTAAATTAAAAAAAACCTAGGATAGCACCCGTTTCTACTTGATTGCCCATTAGATTTCCATTCCCTGCCCACCGCCTCACCTTTCAGTATATGGACTACTGTTTTCTATCTACTTGGATTATAGTCCCCCTGAAGTAGATAGAATATGGCTTTTGGTATTTTTCAATAAGAGGCCCATATACCCCATATTCTATCTACTTAAAGGGGGACTATATTGTTGGGTGGGTATAGTATTTTTAGCGAGTGAGCTCTGCAGAGGCGTAGAAGTAGCCCTCCAACTCGCTCTCTAAGGCAAATCACCCGGGAACAGTTCGTGGATGCCTGCATGCTGGCTGGTACTGAGTACTGCCTGACATTCCCTTACCTCCAGGCCACGACTTCAGTCCTGGATTTACCATAGTGTTTTAGGGTGGGTCCCCTTCCAAGGGGGTTAGAGGGATATACACAGGGGGTATGGAGGGATGTTTAGGGTTGGGGTTTAGGGTTTAGGAGTATTCCCCCAAATATTGGAGAATCAAATGGAAAAGACAGTGGAAAATGACACGGGGACTAGGTTTATACAGTGGTCATCTAGGGAAAGCTTCTGACGCAGTGCACAGGCGTGTTCATCGTAGCTCATCAGTTACTACAGGGTCCCCAATGCGAAGAAGGCTAGAAAAAGGCAATCTAGGCTTTGCCAGCAGTAGAAAAATCAGGGAAACCTTGCAGACAACATCCAGAGCTTTTACACATCGGTTACGCATGTGCATCAGCATTTGCTGAAGTCTGGCTCATGTTACAAAATCTTGAGACAGGATAACCAATCCCTATATAATCCCAATATAATCCCTATATAATCCCTATAAAACCCCTATACGATCCCTGTAGTATCTCAATATTTTCCCTATACATCCCGTATATAATCCCTATATAATGGATCCGGTCAGACCCTAAACGCTAAACCCTTAACCCTAAACCCTTGACCCTTAACCCTGAACCCTTGACCCTTAAACCTAAACCCTAAACCCTATAAAAAGGAGCCTGTCACATGTAGAGATCAGATGTTGGGACTTGGATCCTGATTGTGCTGAATCCTTCCAACATGGGACGCCCTAGTCGGAGTGGGTATACTATTGGGGTTATATAGGGACTTATTGGGGTTACAGGGTTTGGGGTTTAAGGTTTAGGGTTTAGGGATAAGGTTATATAGGGGGTATAGGGCCCAATAATGGAGAATCAAATGGAAAAGAAAGTGGAACATGAAATGGAAACTTTATATTTTGGGCAACTACAATATGGCGGCTTCAAGAAGCTCGCTTAACCTTGAACCGTAAAACCCGGACATCCCCTAAACCCTAAACCCTAAACCTGAAGCCCTGGAATCTGAACCCTGGGCCCAGGTGTCGCGTTTTAACTTTGACATGGTCTCTTGGCTAGTAGTCTCCATTTTCTTTTCCATTATCCCAATATAAACCCAATATACTCTAGTAGTTTCCATTTGATTTTCCATTATCCCAATATTTGATTAGATTGGAGACTGCCCCCCCCCCCCCAGTCACTAAGAATTCCTCAAAATTGCATGTGTTCTTGTCTTCTTGAGAACTCTGTTTATGATACGTATATGGTAGCGGCATTCGACAACTCCTGAGGCATCAGCACGTTTGGAACACATTTGTTTTGTGCGGGTTCCGGTTTGTTCGGACTGTTTGTTGGTATTTGGAGCTTCGAACCATTAAAGATATATTTCAATATCCAAGGCGTCTCATACACCCTAAACTGTTGGATTAGAATTGCGTGTTTGCCACCTTCGGATGCTGATTGCGGAGACATGAGCAGGTCTTGTAAACTCAAACATGGCCTTTCTTGCTGAGGCTCTCAGTGTGGCGAAACAAGCGCCGCACCCTGGTCTTTTTAAACGGTTGAGGGTTCAGGCTTTGAGGTTTAAGGGTTGAGGCTTTCAGGTGCACAGGTTAGGAGTTCAAGGAGTTTGGGATTCAGGAGAGTAGGCGCAAAATTTAGGGTAGTCAGGGAAAGTACATGTCCATTGTCCGAAGCTCTACGCAGGCCGTTAATTAGAGTACGCACAATGCTAGCAGGAGCTCCTTAGCTCCCGAAAGGGCGTAATGGGTACTGGGGTGCCTTTTTGTTCGGGGAGCGGTCAGGGTTCTGCGGAGGCATGTCTATTCTTCAGAAATAGTATTTGCGTGAGGAATCAAGAGCAGTTCGCAACACAATTTGATATGAAAAAGCTGCAGGGCCCGAGCGTTTCTAAACAACGGGGTTCGTTTATACACAACAACATACAGCTATAACCTTTATTTGACGGACTCCCAGAAAAGAAGAGCCCCCTAATCTTGGCAAACGCTAAGCCCTCGATCGATATCTGATGTGTATATGTATACATATATTGCAAAGTTACTCACTATACTATACTATACTATACTAAACTATACTAAACTATACTGTAAGTTGTAAACACTACACCCTTAACCCTTAACCCCGAACCTTGGCAATATCAAGATCCTTGAGACAGCACCTGGTTAGAGCCCGCCCGGCATTAGCACAAAAAACTCAACCTCCATACCTTAGGCGGACCCACACCATGTAATGGTGGTATAATAGGAATATAAGAGGACCCTAATTCAATTCTTATCATCCCTTATAGTCACTATTACTGGGTGGGAGGCTCAACTATGGTAACCCTAAACCCTAAATTGTGGCTTCGACTTTCCTAGACCCTAAAGCCTACACCCCTAAACCCCTGAACCCCTAAACCCTAAACCCCTAAACCCCTAAACCCTGAACCCCGAACCCTAACCCCCCCCAAACTCTTTAGCTCCACGCAGGCTGGTCTCCTGGATGCAGACGTTCCCCTCGGAGGATGTCAAGGTCAGCCGAGCCATTTTGGTGTAGGGTGTGAGGGATTTAGGGTTCTAGGGTTTTAGGGTTTTATGGTTTTTGGGTTTAGGGCTTTAGGGTTTAGGGTTCTAGGGTTTAAGGTTCTAGGGTTGTAGGGTTTTAGGGTTTAGGGTTTTGGGGTTTAGGGTTCTAGGGTTTAGGGTTCTAGGGACTAGGGTTCTAGGGTTTAGGGTTTAGGGTTTTACGGTTTTAGGGATTAGGGTTTGGCGGCTTAGGCTTTAGGGTGTGTATATCATAGTCATACATAGTCCCCTAATCTCAAGTATGTTACAGTGTGTTACTGCGTGGGAGCAGTAGCCGAGTCATAGATGAAACGATGGTACCTGACTCACGCAAGCTGCTCCAGGTGTCCCTCAAAGCGTAAACCTGGAACTATTGCTGGCTGGTTGTTAGTAAGGAAGGAAGAAATGGCACAGGAGTGGAATCTAACATATTGTTGGGATTACATAGGGGCTACTATACGCCTCCATTCCTCCATTCCCACAAGCAACCAGTAACCCGAAACCCTAAGCTCTGGGCCCGGTTGATGCGAGGCGGACCATCTGGAGGGCTACTGCGTTTGTTGCTTGCCTGAAGAAAAGATACGGTTCCCCCTTAATTACACTCACATGGAACACCATGGCCTAAGATTAGGGGTTTATTGCGGTCACATAAAGGTTATCTAGGGGTTATGTAGGCTTATGTGTCTACGGGTCTATGAGCTATATCCCAAACTCCTTAAAGGGGGGTTTTATATGGTTTAGGATAAGGGACTGCGAAAGGGCTTATCCGAGTTGAGATGAAGGCTCATATGGCGTTTAGGGTTTAGGTTTCATCTCTTTCCTACGCGCCCCTTTTGACAGTAGTTGAAGCTTTTTGAGGCCGCATGTTTGTGTGGGGAGTTCGGGGAGCAGCGGGAAGGGGTGAAGGGATTGGGGGATTCCTGGTAAGGATGTTTAGGTTTAGGGTTCAGGGTTTAGGGTTCAGGTTTCAGGCTTTAGGGTTTAAGGTTCAGGTCTTGGGGTTTAGGGTTCAGGGTATACAGTAGGAGTATGGGATAAAGCTCAAAGACTCACAGGTGGACCTCATGTGTGTTTGGGCCTCGGGCGCAGTCAATGGGGTTTGCTAAAACGTGACGAGGGCGGCATACCGATACTGCTCCTAATTACATCTCATGCCACATGCCGCCAGAAGGGTCCCCTATTGGGGTTTGAACTACAGCTTTGGTGTTGCTTATGCGGGCCCTGAGAACCTCCTGCTTTCTCAATTTTTGAGGGTTCTTTTGGCAGGTGAGTCCCAGGGCCCAGGCTCCCTCCAAATGTTGATCTCAACCATGTACCCTATAAACCCTAAGCCCTAAACCGCAAAGCGAAGCCCTTGAGATTGCGGGCTGTGGGGCGTGGGCATACTATGATTCCCTGCTTGACTCTCGCAAAAGTGAGATTGATGCGAAGTTCCCACTCGAGCCAGCCCCCAAAAGGGCGCGACGAGGATATCCCCGGAGAGAAAATCATCAGACGCGAGCTTCTATCACAGTCCAAATCTGCAATTCAAGAAATCCATCAAAACGGAGTAGAAATCAGATTAGCCATGAAACCTGGGGGGGCCCACAGTTACACAAAGCCCAAGTCCGACCACGAAGTCCTTGAGAACTGACTCTGGGCCCCTCTCATTACATTTTCACTCCTCTATCCGTCCCCCACTTTGCAAAGCGCGCAAACTCCTGAGCCCAATAGACAGCAAAATCCTAAATTCAATCCCGATGTAGCCCTAGAACCCTTAAATCCTCAGCTCTGCATATGGAAGATTGTCCGGCATAACCCCTTCTTTCTGGGTCCTTGGTACAATGAGGACCCTAATACTTAGGTTATCTAAAGCGGGACCATATTTGTGACAGTCTACCATGTCCCTATACAATCTTAATCAATATAGTTTACGAAAAATCCTATTTCAGCTGAGGCAAGCTGCTCATCCAGCACTCGCCAGTCTACCATGTGCTAGAGAATGCAGCGCCTTGCTTGTCAAAGGGGTGATGTAAGGCTTCATCTGGGTATGTAGGGATACAGGCTGCCAAAAGGTCGACCCTCAACCCTAAACCCTAAGCCCTAAAACCCTATAGTTATACACGGAGTGTTACAGGGATCCATTGTCCCAAACTGTTCTTCACTTGCAAGTCTTAGTAGGGAATCGAGAAATTTCAAACGAACATGGAACCGACTATAGTGCTATAGCACTGGGGGTGACATAGGGCATATTTCAGACGGCTACACTCTAAACCCTAAACCTTAAATAGTAGTTTCCATGCTCTTTTCCATTATCCCGATATAACCCAGACATAGGGCTATATTTGCGATAGAGTATAGGGACGAGTATAAGGATCCATGCATCCATTCCCCCCTATCAACCAGCGCATCAACGAGGAATGCAGCTCAAAGTTTCCGACTCTAGGGTTTAGGGGTTGAGGGGTTTGGGGTTTGGGGTTTGGGGTTTAGGGTTTTAGGGTTTAGGGGTTTAGGGTGTACGGTTTAGGGTTATGGGTTGTTTTTTCAAAGGACCTCAATCCCATGAATGGAACATCAAGCGGGAAATCAAGCGAACAGTGGAGTTTATTGGGGTTCTCCTGACTCCCGCAGTCCCTACATGTCTTAGCCACGCCCCAAGTCTCCACAAATGACTTCTCTAAACCCTGCAACCTAAAACCGTAAGCCTGAAACTTGGCTTCCACCAAGTGAGCTGCAAAGTCAGATGAGCAGTGCTTTCAATGCTCATACTACCTTCCCCAGCAATATAGAGTAGATCATGTCCATTTTGAGCATCATAGTTTTTGGCAGGAATCATTCGGTTCAACCACCCGAAAAGCGCCGAAGCCCTAAACCCTAAACCCCTAAACTCTAAACTCTAAACCCTAAACTCCTAAGCCCTAAACCCTAAACCCCTGAACTTATCAAGGTGAAGCCTTCGGGCGCTGGAATTGCGAATGTGCCCAGCGATTATTCCATGGTTCTGGGAGATCCCCTTCCTCCGAGCGTGTCCCTTGCTTTCTAGGAGTTGAGGATTTTGGTTTAGGGTTTAAGGTTTTAGGGTTTAGGGTAGTTTAGATTTTAGGGTTTAGGGTTCAAAAGGGTTTAAGGTTTAGGGTTTAGGGTAGTTTAGGGCTTAGGGAACCCCAGCTTAAAGTGGAGGATGTCTGAAATTATCAAGACGATAAGGACCCCCCAGACCCCCATGCTCCCCTTATGATCCCTGCCCCCCCCCCCATTCAGATATTTCTAGTGTCCCTAGGACCCCCTTTTCGAGAATCCCCATATGTATTCATGATCCTTCAGATAAGGGTTTGCAGGGTCTGAGACCCCAAACCCTAAACCCTAAACCCCAAACCCTAAACCCTAACCCCAAACCCTAAACCCTAAACCCTAAGCCCGGTATTAGTCTGGGAGACATCCAGCTGGGTCTTCAAGGCCAAGGTGTTGGGGCGTTCGGTTCGGGTTGAGGCTTTCAAGTGCCAGACCCTAAAAGGGGCCCAAGTCTCTAATAATAATAAGAAGAATAATAACAATAGTAATAGTTTAGGGTTTAGGGTATAAAAGCAACAGTAATAATTTAGGGTTAGGGTTTAGGGTTTAGGACCTTCCCTGTGTTCTGAGTAGGTCTTTGAAATCATTGGGATCGCCAGTGCTTTGTTGTGCTTTAGTGTTGAGGGCTTGGCGCGTCTAATGCTTGTGGCGTGACAGTCCCTCCATGATTTCATGGAAACCCTAAACGCTAAACCCTAAACTGAGCAGGCAATGGCGGAATGTTTCCCTATAGTACCCCGCCCGAAGAATCCCCAAGAATATAGGGGTTTCCCAAAATGATGGGTATCGTTTTGGGTACAGAGGACTATAGTCTTTTGGGGTCCATGCTGGGGTTCATGGATACTACCATATGGTAGTTTCCATTTTCTTTTCCATTCCTCCATTGCCCATGAACACCAGCAAGACGGTTCAGCTCAAGAAACAGTCCGTGGAGGCTTATATAACTGGTGGTTAGTAAGAAACGAATGTAATCCATATGTAATCGGTGTATGATATATTCTCTATTCCTACTGGCCACCAGTAAGTTAACAGGATGAAGGCTACGCACCTTGCAGGTTGAACTTTTGGACAGGACACGAGTTTGGTTCGCACAGGTGGCTGCAAATAGGCTTTATGCTTCAGGTGACCTTGTGAAGCCAACCCTAAACCTTAAACCCTAAACTCTTAGAGTCCCTCAGCGTTGAAGCTCTATCCTCCCTTTCCCTGCTGTCCTAAATCAGAGATGATCAAAATAATCCGCTCACAGTCCTTCTTAACCCTAAACCCTAAACCCCCATAGTCCTCTTACATTATACTCCCCAGATATCCCTGAAATCCCTTGAGGCCCCCAATTTTGAGAAACTCCTGAACTCCAAATTCTTACTGGGAGATAGGAGGGCGTCTATAGGGATTATATACGGATTGTCTTATTCCCTACTAACAACCAGTGAGAATTGGGTTGCCACAGGTATTTTCTCATTTTCAGCGGCATCCTTTCGTCCAAGCTGCCACAGGCAAGCGACAGTGGGCAAGAGAGTGCTGATCTCGCAGACCCTAAAATGACGGAATAATCGCAGACACGATGGTCTTTTACGCTTTGTAGATGTATGGGAAATAGACACCAAAGTAACATTGGTAAGTATCTATAGTCCCCCTTAAGTAGATAGAATATGGGGTATATGGGCTTCTTATTGAAAAATACCAAAAGCCATATTCTATCTACTTAAGCGGGACTATAGGCCCCTGCATTAGTCCGGGTGATAGAAAACCGAGCAGTAACTGCAGGAGTGCATCTTAGAGATCAAAAACGGGTTCTGTTACACACGCCGCGCTAGGTGATTAGCTAGCTGTTTGAGAACACGGACTGGTATCTATAAAGGGGTGAGACTCCATTTTTTGCCAGGGATCCCATGTCTTTTAAGGAGACATCGTGCTCATTTACGCTCAACCTATGCTCCAGTAGCGCTTGTAAGAGTAGTCTAGACAGATTTCACAGGAATGATACAAGTGTGATATGGGGATCCGTCAGACATCGTGTCGGGATTCCTTCGTGGATTGCACAGAAAGTAGCAGGGCTTCACAAGTGCTTCTGCAGGGAATACATGGGCTAGGAAGCCTGTAAAACGAAAGCAGCAGAGAGGCATGCTTCAAGGGTGCAGTCCGTAGGGGCATAGGCCAGCTTCGACATGAGAGGTTTGTTTTAGAAGGTTTGTCGACACATCATGACATGTTGCAGGGCTCTTTTTTGACACATGGCCAAAAAGGCTCTAGGGTCTGGCGTTTGATGTTGACACGGAATCATATTCTTTGCATTCTGCTCCGGAAATCCTTCTACCAAGCACCCGCCTTTCTCTTGTAGACCCAACTAGCTGATGGCAATGTGACCACCCCCCCTCTGCACCTCGGGCTAGCGTCTTATACAAAACTTAAGAACCCTCTCGCAACCCTTAAGCCCTAAACCCTCAAGCCATAAACCCCAAAATCCCGAAGCCCAAAACCCGTGAAGGACAGAAGCGCCTTCTTATATCATAGGACCACCTTGGGCCTCCCCGCATATGTATATAGGCCTCATTAGCCCTAGGAAGCCTTTATCAGTCCCAGTAAGCCCTGGTAAGCAGGCACTTGAGTGTGTGTGTGGGGAGTTACGAGTGGGCCCATGGTAGCCCCTAAACCCTAAACCCTAAACACTAAATATCATCAGGCATAGTCCTCTTGCAACTGTTCATCTCGAAGCCTAGGCATGTCTTCCCCCACGCCCGCTTCTCCCAACTCGTGATACCCATGCACTTGTGGGGTTTACAAGAAGTATAGGCTTAGGGTTTAGGGTTTAGGGTTGAGCAGGCCCGTTGTTCCTTTTTTGGGTGCGTTCTTTATCAACATGAGCTATGTTCAAGAACGATGGCCTTTTTAGACCTTGGTTGCTGGGGAGGTGTCACTTTGTGGGAGTCCCTACAATCCGCCTTCTCGTCGGCCTTTTAGCATTGGGCATTTAATTTAGTGGAACACCTTCGTCTGGGAAGTCCACATGTGCTTGCGGCCAACGCCCCAACCCAACCCCCATAAAGTACAGTAGTTTCCAAAACAGTGGGACCCCAACATAAGCCCCCAAGACTATTGTAATTGATTCTCATTACCGGGACCTCCGAAATGGCACCTCCAGTTTTGGGCAAGCCTGAGCCCTTTAAAATCCATATATAGGCCCTATACGGTCCCCATATATCCCCTATAACCCCCTTTTGGAATGTCTGAAAGATGGCGCTCTGGAGAGGCTTTGGCCAAGGGCGAGTGGCTAGATAAGTCGCAGCCCTTAGTGGATACCATGGTGCCTGGGCTTCAAGGTTCAAAAGCACGAAGGCTGTCCAAAATCAAGGGTAACAAAATTAGGGGTTCTACAGGGGTATTGGGTACATAGGGGTTATATGGGGATAATGGGAAAGAAAATGGAAGCTACTATTTATTGAGGGCTTAAAAAGCTTGAATTCTCTTCACCATTCTCTAATGTAGCCTTGTTTGAGAAAGATTGAGAAAAGGCTTTGGGTAGTTGAGGTGCTGCAAGGACTTTGATTCCTTGAAGGGGTCTAGACAGGGGCTGGTTCTGCGTCATGTGCAGCATTCAGTCCCCCAGAATTCATGCATCGAAGAAGCACTGGGTCAGTTGAGTCGCAAGTCTAACTTGCTCGGAAAGCGATAGTGGAACAGAGAGCGAATCACAACTCTCTGGAAGTTAGAGAGCAGAGATTCGGATGTGGCTTTCCTTACCAAGGCAATTTTCGCTTTCGCTCCTCCAGATCTTACAAAGGAAGGCGTCAAAGGATTACATGCTTGGGGCCTGCCTAGAAGACGTCGGAATCAAGCAAGCCTGTTTTTGCAGGGTTAGGGGAATAATAATTAACATTTGATCGAATCCAAAGCCTGAACCCTAACCCCTAAACTATAGACATCTGCTTGGACTAGCCAGTCTTGGATTCTTTTGATCCTAAACCCTAAGCTTCCACGTAGGCGCCTGGTAACCGGACCCAGCATGTTTCTTAGTGGGGGTGAGTGGTATGATGTTGTATCAGGGTCCGCATTTTCATGTCCAGCAAGTAGCAGGAAGAGCACAGCCACATAGTCCAAACTCCTAGTATCCCCCTTAATAACCCCTATAGTATCCCCTAGATAACCTGCTATAGAACCCCCTCTAAGGAGCTTAGAATATAGCTCATATAATTGCCAGCAAGAATGCTATCATCGCGGCTGAGGAGTATCGGCAGCTTCTCTCAGACTCTTGGCTCTCGTCAGCTGGGCAGGCTTGAGGGCTCAGGGGTTGGACCACCCCAAACCCTAAACCCCAAACCCTAAACCCTAAGCCCTGAATTGTAAACCCCAAGCCCTGGTTGGTGCAGTGCGGCTGGGGAACAAGGAGCGATACAACAAAAAAACCTTCCTCAACAGCCTCAATCCTAAACGAAACCTGCGGTGGGTCTACATGATGACATCTGAGTAGCCAGGTCCAAGGCAGAGAGTACACTTTAGGATGCCGTCTCTGCTTCTTGTATGGGACCATCCAGATGGTGTCTTGGTCATCTGCCGTGGAAGCTCTCTCCCCCACAAGTATACATAAGCCCCCCCCCCAGCGCTCGCGCACACAACCTGTAACCTAGGGCAGAGCGCCGTGATAACTACCTGGCCTGGACCCTAAACCCTGAGGAGGACTGTAATCATGACTCGGCCTACTGGAGATGCCCTGTCTTAGCGCAAGCGCTGCTAGTAGCAACGAACCTAGGCATCTCTTCAGATGGACCCCCCACCCTGTAATGGTAGCTATAAGGGATAATGGTGATTATACTAGGATCCTCTCTTGTAGGCTGGGGGGTCGACCTAAGGCATCCCATTGCGCACTGACACTTTAGAAGGAACGGTGGTGGACCTACATAGAGGTCCGTGTACGCTTCTCTAGATGGATGGGTCCTTGATTTCTTGATCCCATCCCAAATGCCCCAACGCCAGTGTAAAAGGATCCCCAGAGGGCCGCTGAACCCCAAACTCCCCAAACACCCTGGCCTAAGCCTAAGCCCTAGATCCTAAATCCAAGACCTAAGGACCTGACAGACTATCGGCAGCGTGCTTTGGGTTTGATAGCGCGCCATCTCCCGGCCTTCTTCCGAAACAAACGCAGCTGGACATGCAAGAAAGACCTTTGATTTTGGACGCCCTAAGCCCTGAATATCCTTCTATGCCCATATTCATATACCCCCCATATATCCCCAATATCGCCCTTGAAACGGGCCCCTAATGGTAAAGCCGCTGACTCAGAGCGTAGGGCGCCTGACTTGAAAACCCTGATACCTATGGGGCAAGTTTTGGCGGTTTAGAGTTTAGGGTTTAGGGCTTAATCTAAAACATGGTCCCAGATCGGCATAACTGCAGGCTCTGAAATTAACATTGGAATGGCGACTACATCCTGATACTGAACACCTTCGATAAACCTGTGTTTTTGCCTGCAGCCATGGAGCCACATGCCCATGGGAGGGTTGCTCTCAAAATCCGAGGCGTTTCCGGGAAAAAAACTCTTGCTGCAGTTCAGTGCAGGGACCCCCCACAGTTTGATGTCAAGCACAAAAATGAATCAAGCCTTGTCGTTAAGTACGCAGGTACGCTGGCATACCAGGCTCAATCAATCATGAGGGCCTTGTTTCCATCGGTTCATGATAGCGGTTGGGCATGTTTGCAATTGTGGTTGTGTCAAATCTCGAAAGCAAGTCTAGGCATAGCCAGAAATCCCAGATGCTGAGGTATACTCTGCAAAGCGTTTTGGGAAAACCTCCAAAACCGGCGAAGCAGTGATCTCCGTTGGGGAAGGCCAGGCAATGGGATGTCAATGTGTTGATAGGGGACTAACAGTGATCAGTTGCGAGTGCAGAGGGTACAGCTGCTGATGATGCTTCCTCATCCTCATCCTCCTAGAGTTATGGTAGATTGCGCCGTAGCGCCCCAAAATCGGTTCTATGTCTTGTGCATTCACGCCCCTAACTTAATGGTCCTGGTACCCCATAATGCCCTTCTAACCACCCTTTATCACTAGGGCCCCTCATGTGCCACCGTTTTAAGAAACCCTCCTACACGGGGCAGTATGAAGCAAGGGAGCCTCACCCCGACGCTGAACAGCTCAATACATCAAGGATCTTCGTTAGGTGGACCCCCCACCCAGTAATAGTGACTATTATGGATAATAAGGATTATATTAGGGTCCGATCATATTCCTATTATACCACTATTACAGGGTGGGGGGTCCTCCTAAGATCTTCGTGTGAAGGATTTCTTCACAGTATGCTGGCTGCCGTGCTGAAATTGCTAGTATTCGGCTGAGCTCTGCTTGAAGTGCTATATAGGGATAATGGGAAAAATGGAAGCTGCTTTATTATGATAGGGTATATATTGGGGTTACATTAGGGTTATAGTGAGTAGTGTTTTTCGTGGACTAACTTCTTTTCCTGTTCAGCGCTCTGAAATTTTGAGTTTTACAGGATGGCGCAGAGTTTGCACAGTTTGAATGGAAAGGGAAACTGTCATAGCATGTGCGAATTCATCGTCCCTTCCATTGCTACTGGAAAAC
This sequence comes from Symbiodinium pilosum, assembly GCA_905231905.1. NCBI lineage: Eukaryota > Dinophyceae > Suessiales > Symbiodiniaceae > Symbiodinium > Symbiodinium pilosum. Next base: position 21,380 of record CAJNIZ010002467.1, read on the forward strand.
AGAATGGAAACTATCACATGAGCTATAGTCTACACTCCTTAATGGGGGGTCATATAGGGGATTACATAGGGGACCATTAAAAGGGTTATTAAGTGGATGCTAGGAGTTTGGACTATGGCTCGCATGGGAACAGAAGCATGGCTGCAGCTTCTCTTCCGCCATTAAACCCTAAACCCTAAAACCACAACAAGGACTTCGTAAGGTTCACCCTGTTTCTGTGTCTTTAGAAGAAGCATTGATGCTGCTGGTGGAAATCAGCTTTGTATGTGCGCGTGTACGGTTGGGCCAAACCCCCCCCCCATTGTGAACCCTAAACTCTAAACCCTTTACCTTAAACCCTAAACCCTAAACCCTAAACCCCAAATCCTAAATCCTAAACCCTAAACCCTAAACCCTGAACCCTAAACCCTAAACCCGGTCCCTTCCTGGGCCCCCTGTAAGAATACGGTGGCCTCGGATACCTTGGACCATCACTTTGATAACCACCAGTGTCGTCCCTGTAGTCACGCCCTTGCTCCGGCATTGCTGCAGTTAGAGGTTTAGGGTTTAGGGTTTAGGGTCCCTTTTGGGGACCCCTTTTGTGGGGCCCCATGTTAAGGATAGTAGTATGTAGGGGCCCAGAAAATGGGGATCCCTGTTTATGGAATGCCCTAAAGCCTAAACCGCACGTAGCGCCGGATTTTGCGTGGCAGGCGGTACCTACAACCTGAGCAGCTGCCAGACGTCCCTTGGCCTTCAGTCTCAGACACGAAGATGAAGTTGGGCTGATAACTTTAGGGTTTAGGGTTTAGGGTATCAGCATAGTGATAAAAGCAACAATAATGATAATGGTAATAGTACTAGTAAGAATAGTAATCATAGTAAGAATAGTACTAATACTATAGTCCCCCTTAAGTAGATCGAATATGGCTTTGGGTATATTTCTGATAAGAGCCCCATATATACCCCATCTTCTATCTACTTAAGGGGGACTATAATAGTAGAAATGATTGCTTTGAGCTTCAGGTTCAGGAGCAAGAGAGGTATTAGGGTGTAGGGTTTAGGGAGTTTCTCAGATGAACTTTAGGGTTTCGGGTCTAGGGGGTCATCTTGTTTAAAGACTTTTTTGAAGGTATTCTGCCATGACTAGCTCAAGGACTTGATACGCTGGAACATCAATTCCAAAAACATCGCGCAAGAGATGCAGAGGCAAGGCGTCAAGAAGGCGCGGCGTCCCTTTAGCCTTGGATTCATGGGTTCCCCTACTTCCCCCCTAACTTCTTGCCCCTAATTAGTCTTAGTAGGGAACCTTGAGGGGGTAGTATAGGGAGGGTAGTAGGGGAACACATCATGGATGCAGCCTGCTGTATGTAGAATGTAGAAGTAGTTTCGATTTTCTTTTGTTTCCCTTACGCGCCCCCATATAACCCCTTTTGGGTGTATCTTCAGAAGCTAACATCCACCTGGGTGGAGGGTATCACTTGCTTTCACCCGCCCTGTTGCGCAGGTGGATTTCAAGTTCTGCCTAGCGCCTGGAAGCACTTGGTTCTTTGGGTTTTAGGGTCTAGGGCACTGCGGCCACAAGTCCCCTGCCTCCGACACTGAACTCCGACCCCCAGTAAGTATAGATACATACTCCGTATCTCGTAGTACCATACTGAGAACATGTCTTAGGGGGCGTGCAGGGTTTTTCAAGGGGGATTAATGTAGAAGCCTGCATGGTTACCAATGTCATCATCATACTCTACTATTCATAGTAGAGGGTACATAGTGATATGGTAGTTTCCCAAAATAGGGGGATCCCAATATAGACCCTAAAATACTATAATCCTTATTATGGGGACCCCCAAAAAGGTGCCCCTAATTTTGGGAATCCCCCATATAGGTGATTTTCAGGCCATAGCATTACTTTGGCAAATTGATCGGTCTGGTTTTGCTTGCTCGGGCTTGAGTCTTGCACGGTTCAGCGGATGCAGCGTGTGTGTCTTCTCGGCGTTAAGAGGCTGATGTAGAAGCCAGAATTATTACTGTCTGATTGTGAGTTTTGTATTTATGACATTTTATGGTATGCTCTACCGCAAATCCCCATTCTGCCCTAATTATACTAAAGGGACTTTATTGGAAACCCCAAACAGGAATATAGTAGGAATATGCCTACCAGGGTCCTTATATTCCATTAAATTCCCATTTTATTCTTGGGGTTCCCTGTTTGGGGTTCCCAGTAAAGTCCCTTTAGATACTGATTACTTAGGCCAAGTTTAGGCTTCGACATCTAAGCGAGGCTCACCTCCGTGGGGTTGGTTGCAAATCGAGGCATGGCACACCAACGAGTACTTGACTGGTGGGTCCTTGATCAAGGACCTCACCCGGCATATTCCGGAAAACAACAAGGGCAATGATACGAAGGCTTGGACAGCGACTGCATCTAAGGGTGTCAACAAAACGGCTCTGAGTTTTGGGTCCTTATACACCTCCCCCGCAAAGAGCTGAAAGTAATGTTTGGGAGAATTCCAAGACAGATTGCGACATCAATGTCGGGGTTCAGGATTTAGGGCTCAAAACGTAGGGAAAACACAAGCTACGACCAGGGAATTCTTTGTAGTTTCTTGCACGTACTCTTATGGATAGCGCAAGTGTTTCATGATATGCCTACCTAGCCCTAGACCCGCAAGATCCCGATGTCAGCCCCTTCATGTACCGGCCCAGAGGGTTCAGGATGTGGGTCTTGCAGGCTGGTTTGCTACTGCATGGAGGAGATCCCCTGAACACTAAACCCTAAACACTGAACCCTAAACCCTAAACCGGGTGTTGTACAGGATGTTTTGAGTGGTTCTTGTGTAGAGGTCGCAGGGATGTAACAGCTGCCGGACTCATGGGGTAGGGTTTAGGGTTTTAGGGTTTAGGCTTCAGGGTTTTAGGCTTTAGGCTTCGAGTGTAGGGTTTTAGGCTTTAGGCTTCAGGTGGTTGCAATGGTTTTGTTCATGATGGTAAGGGCTTTTCCCTTATAGTGGGGCATGGCAAGTTAATCCTGGTTTCTCTGTTTTCCTTTCTTTGTACGGGCCCACATCACAAGGTCTGCCTGAAACCCCCAGATGCAAATCTTTCCGGCCATCTATGGTAGAATGACCCTATGCCAGAATTTTCCAGTAATTCTGCTGGCACCTGGCCCGCAAAGGCAGGATGTATGTGGTCTCCCTTTACTTACCACTGGCTGGCAGGGAATGAAGGAATGGCAAAGGCGATGGAGATTATTATATCACTGGGGGTTTCGTGGGGGCTACTTGTATTTGCTAACCATGGAGGAGTTCTACAAAGCTTGGGCACCGCAGAGTTTCAAACAAGTCCCGTCTCATGTGCCCCCCATGCCCTTGACTTCGAGGTATTCTGGATGCATTCCTATAACTATTAATTACTGGTAGTACAAAGGTGGTCCTGGTTTTGGAGCGTAACCTTTGTTGGGCTTGGGATTGCTGAATGAATAAAGTTCCCCAACGTAAAGTTCGTACTGAATAAGGGAATGCAGTATAATATAAGGGTTATGTAAGGATTATATTCCCTTGTTCCCTCCTAACCCCCAGGAAGTCAGATTGAACTCCAAACAGCCTGCGGCCTTACACTGAAGGCCATTTCGGCCATCGTCCACTTCATGCTCTTGGAGCATTTGGGCCTCATTGCCGATGATGGCGGCATGACGGTCCAAGCCTCATAGATTCAGGCTTACATAGGATTGTATAGGGATTATACAGGGACTATGGGCTATACGGGGAATTACATAGGGATATATGTGGCTTGTACAGGGATTATAAAAGGAGTGTATAGGCAAATATTGGAGGTGGAGGTTGTGGGTGTTTGGGGCCGTTTAGGGTTTAGGATGTAGGCCTGCCATACCTGTAGGAATCAGCCAAGTGAGGCCTTCATTGACCACTCGAACCATGCAAGCGCATTGCTGATGTGATATGACACTTTCTGAGTCGGACGGGTACACTCCTGGAAACTAGCATGGCAAAAGGGGCGCTATAAAGACTACAGAGCCTCTACAATGGGCCTATATGGGTTTCCATGTTAGTTTGGGGGAGTGTAGTGCATAGGGGGTCTCCGGCCAGAATGGAGCACCTGCTGAATCGGCTTCGTGCTTCCTAGCCCAAGCTGCATCGCAGGTGCACACACTTGAAATCAGCTGATGGTATCACTAGCTGATTCTTGCCTTGTTGTTTATTGCCCTAAACCCTAAACCGCGCTTGTACTCTTTTACTCGACTGGTCTTCTTCCATTCAGTGGCGCGCGGGTAACACTGAACCCTCAACTCCAAGCACTTACGCCCTAAAACTTGAGGCCCCTAGCCTCAAACCTCACAGCTCCAAATGGTAGTTTCCCAAAATAAGGGGACCCCACTATAGACCCCAAAATATTATAATCCTTATTACTGGGACCCCCACAAAGGTACCCCTAATTTGGGGAAATCCCTAAACCCTAAATAGTAGCCTCCATTTTCTTTTCCATTATCCCTGTATAACCCCATATTAACCCTATATAACCCCTATAAACCCCCTTTAAAGGGTACCCCTAGTTTTGGGAAATCCCCAAATGTAGGCGTCCCCACTTTGACTGTGTCCAAAGGTGCTGGGGGATGTCTTGAAGGACTCCCCAAGCAACCTCCAGGACCCTTTTCTTATATAAGAGTTTCAAGTTTCAAGGGATTAGGCGGGGTGCACTTTAGGGCATGA
>CAJNIZ010002468.1:7855-21220 GCA_905231905.1 Symbiodinium pilosum
TGTGTATGTAATAGGCATATGACTGTATCTATATACCTAACTTAAATACCTGTATATCTGTAATTACATGTTCCTACAGTGGGAAGCCCCGCCAGCCGAGGCGGGCGCGCGCTAGCGTTTACAATTAATGTGGTTCTCCACTACTTCACCAAAAAAACGAGCCCCCTACACTCTAAACCAAAAATCCCAAGCACGAAAACCTTAAACTCTAGGCCCTAAACTTTAAACCCTAAACTACAAAAATAGTCCTAATCTTCGTGTTGTTGAAATTTCGGAAACCCTTAGGCAAAAGCTTGCCCAGGAGCCGTCTGAGGTCTGCGACAGGATCCAAAGGACATCCAGGTCGTAGTCCTGCTGAAGGTTTAGGGTTGGGTACTGCCCCCACCCAGTAACAGTCTATATTAGGGGTCCTATTAAGGGCCATATATAACCATAATATACTTATTGTCCAACTGTTACTGAGGGGGGGCAGTACCCAAGTTTAGGGCTTTAAGGTTCGGGGTTTAAGCTGCAAAGGGTACGGCTTAAGGTTTAGGAAGGGTACTGCCCCAAACCAGTAACAGCGTATAATAGGGTACATTCAGGGCTACTATACTTTTTCTCCAGCTGTTAATTACTGACTGGGGGCAGTACGCAACGTTAGGGCTTTGGGTTCAGGGTTTGAAGTTTAGGGTTTCAGGCTTGAGGCCAAATTTTCAGCTTTAATAGGCTCAGGGGTTTGGTAACCCCAACCCTGAACCCGAAACCCGTAAACCCTAAACCCGAAACCCCTATCCCTTTTTGTGTTTAAACGTTAAACCCTTAAACCCAAAATCCTCTTCTTCCTATCTCAGGTTGGCATTGTGGGCCCCGGGCATGGGCTCTTGATCCTGGAGTTCTTATACACCCAACTATACCAAACCCTACCAACCCGTGTAAGGGCCCCCATAACTGGGACCCAGGAAACAGGCAGGGGCCCATACTTGGGATCTTAGATTCCAGTCAAGGCTTCGGCTTTTTTGGGGGTTTAGGGTTAAGGGTTGGGTTTAGGGGTTTAGGCCCTCGCGACTCAGAAGATCGCGCCCCCAAAACCCTCCAGACTAACCCGAAACCCTCTGCAACCCAGCAACCCTATAGTCCCCCTTAAGGAGTAGCTAGAACATGGGATATATGGGGATCTTACTATAGTAATACCCAAAGCCATATTCTATCTACTTAAGGGGGACAGTAGACCTCCAAAGCCTCGAAAGTCGCACAGCGGATCTCTCGAAGACCGAACCCTCTAAACTCTGAATCGAGAAGGGCCGAACAAGACTTATAAGAATGAAATGCCACAACCTTTCCCATACTTCCTACACCCTGAGCCCGAAAGCCTAAACTCCACATCCTAGAATGTATGGTTTCGGGTCCCTTCTTTCCCCGTTCCCCCTAACCATGGTGCCCCGCTCCGCCACTATACCGATGATGCGCTGCCGCCGCGGAGACTTGGACCCCGTGTGCGAGTCAATGATCTCTACCTAGGACTCAGGATTTGGAATGTATAGAGTTTAGGGTTTAGGGTTTAGGGCTTATGGGGATGATCTCCACCTAGGACTCAGGATTTGTGTATATTGGGATAATGGAAAAGACAAAAGAAAATGGAAACTACTGTATTACATAAGCTTGAATAGGGAAATGTAGGGTTCCCATTGGGGGCATTAATAGGGTTATATGATCTCCACCTAGGACTCAGGATTTGGGATGTATAGGGTTTAGGGTTCATTAGGTGTTTAGGGCTTGGGGTTTAGAGGTTGGGATTGAAGGTTCAGGGTACACCCTAAACTCTCCACCCTCAACCCTCAACCGTGTGGGCTTCGGGCTTAGGTTTGGGGATTTCGGATTTAGCGAATGGGCTCTGACACTCAGCCTAAATTACTGTTCCCAAAATGGAAAATTTTAGGATTAGGGTTTAGGGTGTACCTACATTCAATATTGCCCAAATAATCCATGGACATGGGTGCCTTCTTTGAACAGATTTTATGGACTATGCTAAAGTATTAGAGGGATCCCTATGTCCACCCCCTAATGGTCCCTTGGTAGCCCGAATATTGAGCAATTTAAGGAAACCCTTAACCCTAAATTCCAAGGGGCTCAAAAGGTAGGATGGAGGTAGGTGGGTTAAAAGGCCCTTAGTATATAGTCTACTATATTGGGGCTCATTTCCTATACCCCACCTTCCTTCATCCCACCTTTTGAGCCCTTTGAAATTTGTCCTCATTTGAGCCATGGTCTAAACTCCTAGCATCCGCCTTAATAACCCCTCTAGAGCTCACCTATATAATCCCCTATATACCAACATTTATGGAATTTAGACTATTAAACCCCAAATCCTGAATTGTCCTCATTTAGGGTTGGGGGTAAATCATCTCAACCTTGCTGCTCCGGGTCGACAGTCCACGATCCATCGCGCAAAGTTTTGGTTTTATAGTTGGGTCCATCGAAATAAGGGGTTATTACTATGTAGAGGGTTCAGGGCTTAAGGGTTCAGGGTTCATGGGACCTCGTAACCATAAATCGGGTAACCTCTGTAAGGCCAGGTATGGGGCGGGTTGAAGTAGGGTTATAAGCCCTGTATAAGTACTTACTGAGCCCCACGAGCCTGCAAATAAGGTCATGCCGGACTTTTTAATATCAGCAAGAGTTCCCCCAAACTAACATGGAAACCCATATGGCCCCCTTTTAGAAGGACTCTAGTCTTTATAGGGCCCTTTTTGGGATTCCATGTTACTTTCCGGGAGTGTATTTGTTTGCCTACTCTTGTCGTTGATCCTCAGGGCTTCAGGTACACGAACCCTAAACCCTACTTGGAGGGTCATGGGGACTTAGTAAGTAGGCTAATAACCCCTAAAAGCCATATAAAACCCCAATAATCCCCATTACTAACCTACTTACTAAGTCCCAAAGATCCCCCAAGTAGGCGCTAACCCTGCCAAACGCCTTCCAGAATGATGCACGGGCGGGATTTGTCCAGGTTGCCTGTAATGCGCTGTAGGGTTTAGGTACAGGAATAACCGGCCGATTTTGGAAATTTGCCATTTCCTTACAGATTCCAGAATTTTTTCAAGGCAAATCTAGCTAGCTAGGTGCGGCGTATCAACAGACTGGTTGAAATTTAAACCCTCTAAACCCTAAATTAGACTTTCAATCCTTGAGATTCTCATCGCCGATGAGTTAGGGCAGTCTGCCTTACCGTAATAATTACCACACCAAGTAATCGGAGTATACTAACCCTTCCTCACCCTTCATAATACCCCTTTAAAGACAGTTACTGCAAGGCGGGACGATCCAATCGATGAGCATCCTGCATACAACTGACTCCCTAAACCCTGAAACCCAAACCCTAAACTCTGAAACCGTAAACCCCAAACTCTGAAACCCTAGGCCCCAAACTCTGAAACCCCAAGCCCTAAACCCTAAACCCCAGACCCTTAACCCGTAAACCCTAAGCCGACTGCATAAAGTCTGACAAATGCAGGCAACTCCATTATAGTACGCGGCTTTTGAACTCCCCCTTTTACAGCCCTAATTTGGGTTTGGGGTTTAGGGTTTAGCTCTTGTCTAAACTCCTGAAAGGGGGTTATATCGGGGAGGATATAGGAGAGCTTCAGAGTCGGGGTTATTAATGCGGATGCTAGGAGTTTCGACCATAGCTCTTTGTGAACTTGGAAAATGTTCGTACTGACCTCCAAAACAGGCCCCTGATTTAGAGCAGTACATCACCTCTGGTAGTGGTAGATTCTCAAGACTGTCGAAACATCCCAACATCCGTGTCCAGGGTGGCATGAGGGCTTGCGAGCCCAAAAATACGTCAACCCTAAACCCCTACACAGACCCTACGGAAGCCTTACCCAAAGGGTCCAAGCACCCAATAATTAGGTACTTGGGTTTTGGGTAATAGTAATCATAGTACAGGTTTTGGGTAAACCCTAAACCCTTAACCCTAATCCCTAAACCCTAAACCCTAGGTAGGTGTATGGTCTTTACTTTACGTACTTGGACCCTTAATTAGGGTTCATTCTAGGGATATGCACCATACGCATGCAACATATGATCTTGAAAAGGTGAGTTCTTTAGAGTCCAGGTAAACTGTAAACTCTGGTTGTCCAATCCCAAACTCTAAACCCTAAATAGTTGTTTCCATCTTATTTTCCATCATCCCAATATGGTACTACCGAACCCTAAACCCTAGACCCTGCACCCTAATGTGGACCCATGATTAATAAACCCCCTCCCTTTATGGGCCTTAATATTAAGATCCCTATTATAACCCCTATGAAGGGGAGGAGGTTTATAAATGAGGGGTCTACCCTAAACCCTAAACCCTATTACACCAGCAGCACAGGCGCCACCATGCCGGCAACGGAGCGCCTGCGCAGGGAGAGCAACATCTCGACGGGATGGAGCTCATCAAACCTTAGTTTCCGAGGTTGACGGGTTCAGGGTTTAGGTTTCAGGGTTTAGGGTTTAGGGTTGGAGTTTAGGTTTCAGGGTTTAGGGTTTAGGGTTGGAGTTTAGGGCTTAGGGTTTAGGGTTTAGGTTCAGCCCCTGAAGTAGATAGAATATGGCTTTGGATATATTATACTAAGACCCATATATACCCCATATTCTATCTACTTAAGTAGGATTTTGGGTTTAGGGTTGGGGCTGGGTAGTCACATTATCGCTTGGACTAGCATTGTCGAGGATTTGGCGCTTAGTGTTGAGATTTAGGGTTTAGGGTTTAGGGTTTAGGGTGGGGGCCCCTTCAAGGATTCCCTTCATGGACTATGGAGCGGCTAATTTAAGAGACTGCCATGCACCCCTATTGTGGATGGATGAGCCTTGTACCACCCATTAGATCCTGAGGTCGTGCAAGAATTCCTCGAGCCGGCATAGATCCAAACAGGTCCATTTATATCCGAGCAGCTGTGTAGGGCACAGGGAAATGACCTGGCTTCAGTGGCCCATGTCCTTTTGAAGGGTAGGGCTTAATGCGCCACGGTTAGGAGTTTTGGCTTATTGTTTAAGAGTAAGTCGGAATAATGCGAAAGACGCCTGAGGGAGCACTCAGAATTCGGGGCCGTTTTTTGCAGGGCTGTAAGACTTATGCAAGGCCACATGCCGACGTTGCGCGCCGGAGAGGTCTTACGTATTGCCCGATTTGCGACGCAGACGCTACATGAAGTGGGAATGTTCAAAAAACAGGAACTATAGACTGTAGACCCTAAACAATCCTACCTATTTGGGCATCCAGCCCTCGCAGTGCCACCTTTTCTGAACGCCTCCCCCCGGCGTATCCTGTTCTCAGAGCCCCAAAGACACCAATGTGTAGGGCGTAACCCTAAACCCTAAACCCTGAACCCAAACCCCTAAACCTCAGAAAAAAGGCCTGCCCAGAGTCCGTGGCAGCAATCACCTTGGCGGGCTTGCGTTTAGGGTTTAGGGTTTAGGCTTTAAGGTTTAGGGTCCAGGGTTTAGGGTTTAGGGGGAACCTAAAATACTTGATACAAGGTCCTGGGGCCTAGCTGAGGCGGCGGTGTTCAGACAATATGAGCTGTAGTCTAAACTCCAAGTTTCCCCCTTCATATCCCGTCTAGTAGACCCGATATAATCCCGTATATACAACCCCTTTAAGGAGTTTAGACAATAACTCATATGAAGAATAGTGGCAGTAGTCGCGGATTCAGGTTTGGACACTAGCTCAGCAGCTTTTCATGGGGAGGCTAAGGTGTTTCAGGCCTACAACGCGCCAAACCCTAAACTTAATTCCTGAGCCCTGGACCCTCAACTTAAACCCTGAACCCTAATCCCGGAACACTATATTCACCTTACACCCTCAACAAAAACAACTAGCGCTTGTATTTCAGTGCCCAAACTCTTCAGGAGTTGACGAGGCTCATCTCTAAAGCGGTCTCTGTGCAAGAACTTTGGACTTAAGATGTGGTCGGCCTAGGGTTTAGGTTGTACTTAGGGTTGAGGTTGGGGTTCAGAGTTTAGGGTTTCGGGTTCAGGGTTGAGGCTATTTGAAATTCCGCTGTAATTTCGACCCATCCAGCAACTCTAGCGTAGCTCCGTTACAAGTCCCCTACGTACACTTACCAAGGATACAGATGAGTTCTACGTATGTGGAGGTTTCCCTAAATTATTGTTCCCAAAGTAGGGGAAATTTATATAGGGCCCCGTATTATAATGGGAACCCAAATATAGGACCCCGTATTATGGGGAATTTAGACCAATACCCATGTAGAGTTACTGAATAGTTCAATGACCACCAGGATCGTCCAAGTATGGGTCCACGGAGGAGATATTCAGGAGAATACCGGGTTAAGGGTTTAGGGGTTAGGGTTTTAGGGTTAGGGTTTAGGGTTTAGGGTTAGGGGTTTAGGGGTTTAGGGGTTTAGGGGTTTTGGGGTTTAGGGTCAAGGGCTTAGGGTTCAAAACCCTACACTCTAGGGATTTCAGATTCCGGTTTAAGGATTTGGGTTTAGGGATTACGGATTAGGGACTACCATGTCCTCGAGGATGACGGGTCCAGGGGAGGTAGGTACTGAGGAACTTTGGGGAGTAATACGGTGGATTAAACCCCTAAACCCAAAGGGCGTCATGAAGATTGCGACTAGGTTACCTAGCCCCCCAGTTGGCCTGCAAGCTCTGAAGGACCTTTTTTTGTGCCGTCTGTAAAAAAATTCGGCTTGAGGGTTTATATGAGCTATAGTCTAAAGTCCCAATTAATAACGCTAAGGTTTAAGGTTTAGGGTTTAGGGTCTATAGGGTCTAAACTCCTAGTATCCCCCTTAGTAACCTGTATAATACTCCCCTATGTGATCCCGTATGCATTGCCCTTGAAGGAGATTAGACTACAACTCGTATGGTTCAAGGTTTGGGGTCAAACCCCGACAGGGCCAAAAGGTCGAAAGAATCCCAACCAGGTCCCACACAAGCAACGCTCGAGGGGCAGCTTCTCAAAACCATCGCTGCATAGCAAAAAGATGGCGCAAGAAACACAATGAATATTCAAACCTTAGCCTGAATTCTTTACCCCTTCATCTGGGGACGCTCTCATTCATTCCACCCTGTTTTCCCGACAGTTGATGGAAGGAACCCTACACCACCCCTACACTATCCTCCTGAAGCCTGAACCCTCCAACTGGGTTGCTGTTAAGGAACTTAAATTAAGTTACCATAATGGGTATATATGGTAAATAATAGGGTTTCCCCAATATAGTAACTTATTTTAAGTTCCTTAACAGCAACCCAGCCAAATTCAAGGCCAAGCTACAGCCCAGCCCATGTTCACGAAGCCAGAGTGCCTCCGTGCGCAGATGCTGGCATGCCGTCCCTCCTTTGCGCGCGAGGGCTATACCCTTTAAAGGGGAATATAGGGGATATATAGATGATATAAAGGGAATATAGGGGATATATAGATGATATATTGGGATATATAGGGTTTAGGGCTTAGGGTTTCCCGAAATTAGGGGGACTTAGGTTTTAGGGTTTGGGGTCTAGGCTTCCGGGTTAAATGTTGAGGGTTAAGGGTTTAAGGTCTAGGGTTAAGGGTTTAAGGTTTAGGGTTTAAGGTGTAGGGTTTAAGAGTTCAGGGTCCAAGGTATAGCGTTTCGAGTTTAGGCTACAGGCCCATGGGATGGGTGAATATAGGGGCCGCAATGGGTAGGGGCCCGTAGGACCCCTTGAAGGGGTCATAGGGATGTAAGGCTTCAGCTATAAGGATTGTTTAGGTCTTAAAGTTTAGGGTTTAGGGCTAGAATAATGGAGATTCAAAGTTTCAAAAGGCAAGAAGATGGAGACTGAAGGTACAGATAGGAATTCGATGCGGGGGCCTGAATGATTAGAACAAGGTTTGGGATGTATTAGACTATAACTGTAGCAGCGGCATCACATATCATTCAGGCTTCTACCGTGCATTTAAGGTTGACGGCTGGAGGAATAGAAAGAGCACACATGGTCAGGTGGGAGAGAGAGAGAGAGAGAGAAAGGGACAGAGAGAGACGGAGACGAACCATAAACCCTAAACCCTAATGTAGACTCGTGATTAATAAACCCCCTCCTTTTAAGGGCCTTAACACTGGGATCCCTATTATACTCCCTATCAAGGGGAGGAGGTTTGTTAATCAAGGGGTCTACATTAAGCCCTGAACCCTCAACAGTAAACCCTAAACACTAAACCCTCAAACAGTCAGGGATAGAGAGAGAGAGATTGAGATTAAGAATAGGTTGCAGAGCATGGTGGACGGATTCTAGACTTGGGGGGTTTAGGGTCCGGTGCCAAAAACTACTAAACCCCTCCTCCTAACATTAAGCCCACCAACCCCCCTCATATTAAATACTTCTTAAATACTCCCCTATTGGCAGTTTCTAATATTTGGAGGTGGGGGTTTCATATAAAGGGGAGGGGATTAAACCCCAACTATCTTCCACTCTCCCAATCATTCCCTCTACCTGAGGATGACCGCAGGCATGCCGAATTCACAAGTTTACAAATTTAGGGTTTAGGGTTCTGGGTTTCGGTACTATGCCGCACCCCCCCCCCAAGCACGCGGGCCTGCGCACATTCAGGTTTGAGGCTTCGTAAACCAGATTACTTTGGGGTGCGTGTGGGACGGGGATAGTTCTCTGAGTGGGTTGCTGCTTAGAAGCTTAAACTAACCATGATGCGGATATGAAGCAAATAATATGATTTCCTCATAAGGATAACTTCGCTTTACTTCCTGGATAGCAAGCCAGTTGAGCACTTGAGCTTGTAATTCGCTGACAAAGCGGTAAAACAAGAGTCTCGCTTCGGCAAAGGCAAGTCATGCGATCCTCCCCTTTGCCGGCCCTACACCCTAAACCCTAAACCCTGGCTAACAAAAGCAGTACCCCTGGCATCTCTGGAATGGGGCTGGCAACATCCTGAATCCATAGCAGAAACATCCTCCTGAGGGCCTGTCTTCATGTCCACGGCTTCGGGTGTAGGATTCAGAGCGTAGGTTTAGGGTGTACGTTGGCGTTTAGGGTTTAGGTAGGGTTTAGGGTTTAGGGGTTTAGAGCTTAGGGTTTTAAGAGCATTGTATGGGCTGAGGTTTAGGGCTATAACCCCATTTGATTCTCCATTGTATCCTTACATACCCCTGTAAATTCCCTATATGAGTTATAGTCTAAACTCCTAGTATCCCCCTTAATAAGCCCTATAGTAGTCCCCTAAATAATCCCCTATATAACCCCCTGTAAGGAGTATAGACTATGGCTCATATAATAGAACTTACTATAACCCCGGTATACTCCCTGGCCCTGTATAATCCCGAGGTACAGGGCCCTTCCTGGCCGGGTTACAGAGCTTTCTGAGTACAACCGCACTTACGTCAGGACTCCTGCGAGGGTCACAAGTGCCTACAAAGCCTGCACCCCAAAAAGGCTTAGGGTTTAGTGTTTAGGGCTTTAAGGTTTAGGGTTTAGGGATCTTGAGTAGCCTACCTCCTCTGAAAAGTTGAACTTTGGCCCTCCCTGGTATGATGCAGTAGGACCCTAACAAGTTGAGGTCCTAAGAGCCAGGCTAGATGCCAGCCAAGTCAAGAAATCTTTCCAACCCTAAACCTTAAACCCTAAACCCTTGAGGTACTTGCGCATATCTGTATGATGCGCCCGTAACCCTCCCCCCCGCCCGCCACCCCGCCTCCCGGTCCCCGGCGTCCTGGGGACTTCCAAGTAGGGAATTATGAGGAAACGGGACTTCTTATTGAGTGGGTTCTATCCAGGGGTCCTGGCGAACCTACCTTAGCCCTGAACCCTGAACCCTATCTAACCCTATATAACTCTATGTAACTCTAAATAACCCTTTACAATCCTAACGCTGAACCCCAAACCCCAAACCGCCCCTGCTGGATTCGTCTAAGCCGCGACCACAGCGATCGCCAGGAGCCGCTTGTGAGGCAGGGTGGGTCCCAGGCGCCAAGTTTTCTCCCCAGGGATCCAGGGATACCTAAGAGGAACGCTTCGGGGTTCAGAGTTTAGGGGGATACCTAAGCTTACTGGGGCTTAGTAGGGAAGAAGGGAATACACTATATGGGGGATACATTCCCCAAGAACCCGTAAGTAAGAGGAACTTTTCGGACTTAGGCCTTAGGGTTCAGGTTTAGGGTTAAGGATTTTGGTAACACCAGCCCTGTTTACAAGGACTCCATGCGAGTCACTTGATAGTCACAGGGGTCATGAATTGGGGGGTTTGGAGACACCAAAAACCCCTTACTCAGATGACTTGGGGAATTCCATGGGGATCAGAAACGGTTTCTATGGGTTTATTCAGGGATCGATTTTTTTGGACCTTCTCAGGGCTCGTACAGTCTGTCCCTGCTCGGGGTGCGGGTTTTGGGATTGACGCTCAGACCTGTCGGGCGGATACCCTGAGCCCCCTGGTCACCTTGCACGCCAAGCCGCTCGCCCCAGACCGAAAAAATGAAAAAAATCACCACAACCTTCGGGGATTCGACTTGGAACCAGGGAATGGATGAAAGGAGTTGAAACCTCTACGGAGCACACTTCCACTACAACACGGGGCCAATACGCAATGCCAAACTGAAGCAAGGCAAGAAAAACTGGAGCATACAATCTTTACCCAAAGCCATAATGCAGTTTCCACAAGAAGGGGGCTCAATATAGACCCCTATGCTATAGACCTTTCTATGCGGGCTCCCAAAAAGGGGCCCATAATTTTTGGGAAAATCCGCATATAACGAATTGTTGTAAAGGCTTGTTAGCCTCAACTCCAGATGCCCTCAGCGAACCTTCCCGTTTGATGACAGGGCCACGTGGTTTAGGGTTTGGGTTTAAGCTTTGGGGCTTGGGGTCTATGGCTTTATACCCACCGCCACCTAAGATACCGCGCATGGGATTTGGGCTAATAAATTGTTGTTCCCCAAATGGAGAATTGTTTTTAGGAACCTGCATTATAGAAGGATCCCACTAGAGGGACTCGTAGGAGAATGAATCCAAGGAAATCCCCATCTGTTGTGCAATTGCCAGGGCTTGTAGCATGGTGCAAGATTTCCTGCATGCACTGTAGCCTGGGCATCTGAGTCTAAATCCTAAAATCTACAACTACTTACACTTACTCAATAGTAGGTTGGAACCACCCTGGACCTCCAAGCATTAAACCCTAACCCCCTAGACCCTACTCCCCGCAACCGTGAACCCTGAGTATAGTTGTTTGAGGTGTACCTGGACCCCATAAGTAGCTAAAATCATAGCCCCACGGCCCACGCCCCTAAAAATGGCCCCAAAGGCTTTTATTTGACATACTTAAGGGGTTCCAGGGAAGGGCAACTCAGCACAACCGGGCCACAGAGACTTCTCGAGGATCCTTTGGCCGTCTGACGTCAGAAACAAAATCTTCCCCTCCGCAGGACGGTTGTGTTACCGGGAAACTCATGGGTTTAGGGTTTAGGGTTTAGGGTTTTAGGGTTTAGGGTTTAGGGCAATATTACCATAAATCCCATGGTAAGGCTACCCTAAACCCTAAGCCCTAAAACCTAACCCCGGAGCCCCAAGCCCTAAACCCTAAACCCCAAGCCTTTTTTAGTATCCACCGTAGGGATTGGTTCTACTGGGCCTATGACCCTACCGATATTGTGGTGATCTATACAAGGCAGGTGCTATGGATTGGAACGAGGATTTTGACCCGAACATGGCTAGTCAGCAAGCTTTTTGTGGTTGAAGGCTCAGGGCTTAGGAGCTATGTGCGCGGGGTCCAACCTGTATAGAACTTTAAGTAGGCTTTGGGGGTTCTCAGTATAAGGCTGCGTACAGAGCCTGAGGTTTGGGACGTATTGGGGGGCTCACGGCAAAGCATTTAAGGACATACGATTCAGAATGCGGCGTGCGTGGAGCGTACCCGGGTATGGAACATCAACACCAAGCCCTAAAACTCGCAACCACAACCTGGGTCCATGAAAGCCCCTAAACCCCAAACCCCGAACCCTCCAAACCTCGAACTGAATCCCCATACCCTAAATCCTCCAAACCTTCTCCAACTAGCATGGAACCCCAAAACGGCTTTATAAAGACTACCGGTAGTTTCCTTGCATAAGGAACCCAGGTGCACATCCGTACTATTTCAAGGAATCAAAAAGCTTAGACCAGTAGAGCCTAATAAACACTTAGACGCTAGACCCCGAAACCCTTGGAACGCTTGATCTACAACACTCTACACCCTGGTAGAACCTAAACACTTAAACCCTAGACCTCAAAACCCTTAACACGCACAGTCCGAAAGTTCCACTAAACCCTAAACCCTAAAACCCTAAGCCTCTTAAAACCCGAACCCTAAAACCCTAAAGCCCTAAACCCCCTAAAGCCTAAACCCTAAACCCTAAACACCCTAAACCCCCTAAAACCCCCCCTAAACCCCCTAAACCCCCTAAAACCCTGAAGCCCTAAACCCCCAGTAGAACCTGCCTTCTGCTGTATGATGGCTAAGCTCGACCACGCAGATGTAAGCTCCGAGGATGGTATCCTAAGGTTCTCAAGGGTTTAGGGTTTAGGGTTTAGGGGTTGCTGTTAAGGAACTTAAATCAAGTTACTGTATTGGGGAAACCCTATTATGTACTATATACCCATTATGGTAACTTAATTTAAGTTCCTTAACAGCAACCCAGGGTTTCGGGGGCTTAGGATTTTGGGGTTTGGGGTGGTTTGGTTTAGGGTTTAGGGTCTGGGGTTTAGGGGTGAGGAGGCTTGGGGTTTGGGGTTTAGGGTTTGGGGTCTGGGGTTTAGGGGTGAGGGGGCTTGGGGTTTGGGGTTTAGGGTTTAGGGTTTGGGGGTTTAGGGGTGAGGCTTGAGGTTTGGGGTTTAGGGTTTGGGGGTTTAGGGGTGAGGGGGCTTGGGGTTTGGGGTTTAGGATTTGGGTCTTATGGTGTAAGGTTTAGGGTTTGGGGTTATGGTATCCTAGGTAAGGGACCCCTCAGTTAGGGAGTTACCAGGTGCTTGGCTTGGGCCTACTTAGTGCCTCGGGGGACTTAGCGGGCAGGTTCTAAGCATACTCACGGGCTTAAAAGCAGACTAGCCTCAGTTGGGAGACTTATAGCCCCATGCATAACCTGCTTTACGAAATCCCCTGAACCTTGATGTAGGATTCCAAGGACGGACCCTAAACCCTAAATACCCTAAAACCCTAAACCCTAAACCCTAAACCTTAAACCCTAAACCTTAAACTCTAAACCCTAAACCCTAAATTCCTCAACCCTAGGGCCCTGAAGTCTAGGGTTTGAGGCTTCACTGGGACTTGGAGCTTAGGGCTCCGGGTCTAAGACTTAGGGCTTAGGGCTTTTAGGATCTCAGGCCCCTTGGCTTAAGAAGTTAGGGCCTAGGATTTAGGGT
>CAJNIZ010002469.1:0-26074 GCA_905231905.1 Symbiodinium pilosum
AAACGAAGGTGATGGAACCTATAATTAGTATTACCCAAAACCCAAGTACCTAATTATTGGGTACCATTGGACCCTAAACCCTAAACCCTAAACCCATATACCCCTATATATATATATATCCTCTTTAAAGGGACCTAATTATTGGGTACATGGACCCTCTGGGTAAGTACTTTGAGCTCGAAGAGCTATAAACGATGCCGATTCCCGGGCCCTGAAGCCTCTAAATACTGCCTAATTACTCGTGTTTAGGGTTTAGGGTTTAGGGTTTAAGGTTTAGGGTTTAGGGTTGTTGGTGTTTACTAGGGACTGAGGGGACGTATTCTGCACGGATTTTATTCGTTTAAGGTAGTTGCATTGGAACTATATTGGGATAATGGAAAAGAAAATGGAAACTACAGGGATTATAGTGGTTATACATATATATAGGGATTATAGGGTATCATATATTGGCCACCTAGTACAAAGTACTTGGTGCTATTTGGAGCACCGGGACAATGAGTCGTGGGCTCTCAGGAATCGAGGTTTGCCGCGCTGCAAGGCAGAACATACCCTAGAGGCCCAGGCGTGTGTGCGAAAAAAGGGCTGTTGTGTCAGAATTGACGATTTACGAGTGTAGTGTTCAGCGAAAGCAATCAACAGCAGCTACAATCCAGGAAGCTGCTATACAGGTAGCTGGGCTTCTAGCGATAGTTACACGCTTAAACACGCATGGTCGAATCCCGCAGGGATATGTGCCCGGGTGTGTGGCTTCGTGGGGTTAAGGCATGAGATTTTAACTAGACTCAGCGCACGGCTTTAGGGACTACCCTCCGTTATGGCATAAGTGGCGGCCACTCACTGTTAGGGACACTGTAGCCCCCGTTGAAAGGTACTTGGAGGGTCTAGGAACTAATCCCACACCCGGAGCTTTGCCTTGAACCTGCCAGAATTCTCAATCTTGGAGAAGGCATTCGTGTAGTACCTTGAACTACTCAGGTAGTTTTACGAGAAAGGAATATCAACAAACGTCGCTCGGTGCTACTGAAGGGAGGGACCGGCACAAATCAGACAATGGCCCTAGACCCTAAACCCCTAAACCCTAAACCCTAAACCACCTATACTCTGGGTTGCTGTTAAGGAACTTAAATTAAGTCACTATCTTGGGGAAACCCTATTATTTACTATATATACCCATTATGGTAACTTAATTTAAGTTCCTTAACAGCGACACAGTACTATGCCCTATCATGACCTTGGACCATAACCAGGTTGAGGGATTACGCAAACCCTTGGTAACCCTCGGCCCCATAATCCTTAAAGTAGGATCTTAAGGATTGACCTCCATATTGCTGGAGCGCCAACCATGTTCAAATGCCAGCCGAGTGCTTCTTAGTATGAGGCGGTGTCTATAAGAACGATGTCCAAATCTAGACACAAATATGCTACAGTCCAGTGTTGGTACCCCAGAAAAGGAACCCAAATTTTCGGCAGCCCCCCATAATCCATTGTGGAACTTCCAAGCTTGTCGTTGTAAGATCCCAGCTTCAACGCTGGGCCGAGAGTTTGAGCTTTCAGAGAGTTGGGAGAGACGTCCCAGGAGCACCACACAAAGGTAGCCATCTCTCATGAGTCAGTAAATCACAGATGACGTGAACGATGGGCCTTCAACCTGTGTACAAGGCAGTATGGAGAGTTGCTGCAGTTCCCTGGACGAAGAATAGAATCTGTCCAAGCTCCCTTACGCCTATAGACCCTAGACCCTAAACCCTTGACCTAAGACCCTAAACCCTAAACCCTAAGACCCTAACCCTAAACCCTTGACCTAAGACCCTAAACCCTAAAACCTCAGACCCAAAAAGCTGAACAGCCGAGGCGCTCTGGAGTGTTGCACATCAGGTTAGTCCTGCGCGCCAAGTCGTTTGGCTTTAGTAAAGTAGGGTTTAGGGTTTAGGGTTTAGGTTATGTATACATTTTCCCTAAGGGTCCAAGGACCCAAATAATAGGGGTTTAGGGCCCAAGCACCATTAACATCATAGTATTTCAGCCCTAAAACCCTGTTATTCGGGTCCTTGGACCCTTAGGGCTTTATAGCTTGCCGGAAATCTGACTGCGGTTACACCCATCAGTTGCTGCTGAAGGCGGATGCTTGTCCATCTGTCTAAAACTCTATCCTAAACCCGAAACCCGTAAGCCCGGGGCTGAAGTCCTGAATAAGAGCTACCAATCCTGAACCCTAAGCCCTGAGATCGTTGAAGAAATCATGGATCCCCGCTTCGGAGCCCCTATGATGAGGATTAAAGCGGTGTTTAGGGTTGAGGTTTTAGGGCTCAGGGTTTAGAATGTATTTGGGGCTTTGTATGCGGAAAGCCTTATCTTGGGAACTGACATCTAAAGCTACACCTTTAGTCAGGGTTGAGGGTTGGGAGTACGGGTGCCATCCCGGAGGACTTGAAGCTCTAAGCCTCAAATCCTTGAGAGTTAAGGTCTTGGGGAACTTATCAGAAGCTGTTTGTAACCCCAAGCTATCAAAGTAGGAATTCAATTCAAGGTTGGGCATTATGATCCTTCCTTAACCCTAAGCCTTGAACAATGGATATGGGAGGTTTCTTGACGGGCACCCGCCTCCAGACGCTAATCCCTGAAATGCTAAGCCCTGAACCCTAAACGTTAATCCCCAGCCCGAAGCTCTAAAGCCTGAAGCCCTACAAATCCTGATTAAACCCGAATGAAACCCTGAAACCCCAAGAAGCAGGTCCAGGGACTGTAGAAGAAGGCACCGTCCAGTGGCCGCTTGAGAAGGTGCGGCCTCAGCTGAAGGGTTCTGCAGAGGGTTTAGGGCTTACTCATAGTGTTCAGAGTGTAGGGCTTAGGGTTTACGAGTAATGGGAACTGGGTACTTAGAAGGTTAGGGGTCCATAGAGCTTCAAGTTTAAGCTTTAGGCTCAAAAACCTACCCTAAACCCTAAACCCTAAACCCCAAAAGCACCTAAACCCTAAGTTCTTACGACTCATAAGCCCTAGAAGGTTTGGGGCCTGAGGTTGAAGCGCTAAACTGCAAGCCCAGGTGCCTACAGCTTTATCTGGACTATGACAAGGTAACCCTATTCCTTACTATATACCCATACTGTGGTAGCGCAAATTAAGTTCCTGAACAACAACCCAGTTCTAGGTTAAACAGTTATACCTATTGAGTAAGAATTAGAGGCATAAACTTGGGGTAGCCACGAAAACCGAAGCACTTCACATTGAAGTACTTTGCGTTTACCTGTCCTCCGAAAAAAAAAAGTCGTGTCATTTGTGCGTCTGAAACGGGGAAAAGTATGTTCCTCCTTGTTCAGGGGAGGCTTGAACAATACCAGGAATGACAGGAACTGACCGAACCATGAAGCTAACACATGATCCCAGGACTTGTATTCGTAATCCCCCCCTGGTTTGGATTATAGGGTTGGCAGGTAGGGGCTTGAATCCCCCAAACTCCCTACCTGAACCCCCAAAGTATGTAGAATTATGGCCTTTTGGGCTATATTTAAAGATTTTGGGCTATTATTTTACCTACTTTTGGGGTCCAGGTACACCCCAAACCCAGCCACTAGACCCTAGACCTCGAATCATGACAGCAACTCTTCAAGTCGTGAATTTGCACCCCCTACGACAGTATCTAATTGAGCAGTGGCTCTGCTTCTTCAGCGTAAGCACCAAGGACATCGTTGTACCACCTGTTGAGGATATAACGTTCAAAGAAAAACTCTGATTTTAGGCGTGTTGCAGCATTTGAGCTTGAGGGTGTGAAGTCAGGGTCCAAGCTGTTAAATGGGCAGGTGTTCAGTCTTCAGGTTGTTTTTGCCTGGGTGGCTACATTGCGAAACACCCGCGTTATCGACAAAGCAATGTGAAGACAAATCACCTGGTTACGACCTCCTACGCCCTGAAACCCTATAAGTCGCCGTATAAACCCAGCTGCCATTTCATGTGTCATTCTCTTCCTTTCGACTCTTCATTATTCCGAATATTTAGCCCTTACATCTCGAAGCCCTTTTAAATCCCGCGTTATCCTGCCATGTTCCTTTTGCATCTTCCTTTTGATTTTCTCTATAAGCCCCGAACTCTAAGCAGCATAAAATCAAATCTCGTTTCCTGCTTTAGGGGGCGGGGTGGTTATAAGGATGTGGTCCAAGAGCTGCGTGATGCAAACTTGGCAGGATCTAAAACGTAGAGCCCCAGAACATGGTACCATGTACTTTAGGTGGACCCGCCCCCCACCCTGTAATAGTGACTACAAGGGATAATAAGGATCGTATTAGGGTCCTCTTATATTCCGATTATACTACTATTACAGAGTGGGGGGGTCCTCCTAACATATACTGGATGATTTCTAGGAAACCTTGAAGGGGATTTCGCAAGGGTCTGGGTGTGTGAATGTATGTGGGTGTCTCTGCAAGGCTTGAACTTTTAGGGACTAGGTTTAACTGTCGGGTTCTATAGACTGTCCCTGTATTGGGGCATCCAGTGCTGGAGCATACAATCTTCCAAAATGTCAAGATAGATGCTCGCAAGACCAAAGGTGGGGTACAAACCGTCGCTGCCTCTGGAGCAACATATCGGGTCTACCTACGTCACGTGCTCTAGCGGTGCTGAACCCTTATGCATAATTGGAATTTTACCTGCCCAATTATTATGGGCAGAACCCAGGAATTGTAGGTTCGTAACAGGAAGGCCTTTGCTAGGATCTAGGGCAGAACAAGGTTAATATGCTAGACTAACCGCCTCCTGAGGAATCGCCTCCAACGAACAGTGGTGGACGAGCCTTGCCACAACCTGCCACCCACCATTGAGGGTTCAGGGTGCTGACTTTCTGGTTTAAGGTTGTATTGAGCTTGAGTCTAGGGTTAAAGTTTTGAGTTCAAGGCTTTGGGCCTTGAGTATTGGAGCCTAGGGATCAGGTCTCGGTTTCAATGAAATTCAGGTGCCAATATAGCAACGTCGCAATATAGCCCCTATGTAATTCTTCCGGATACTGTTGCAATCACTGTGCCATCCCCACAAGGCCCAGGGTCGATAAGTTCCCATGTTCGATCAAGTTCTCATATTCTTACAAATCCAAACCATAAACTCTACTCTAACCGCCTACCGCCTCCTCTCCAAACCCGCAACTCGAAGTTGTTGCTACACCTTCATGGGCTCCCTTAAGCCCGCTGTACACCCCCCTTGGTTTACGCTTGATTTGAAGGCATGAAAAGCTTGTTGCCCAGAGAAAACCCGAATCAAGACTGAACTCAAGGGGTAGCACAGAGAATTGAGATAGGGCAGGAAAAGCTCGTCACGCACAACTTAGCTCTATATACAACACTTTGGGCCCCCAGCGAAATCCTGAGCGGGCACAACAGCCCTACCTAAAATGTGTAACCCCAACCCGGAACAGAGACCCTTGACATGCGCACCGAGATCTACGCTCGAAGACTCTAGCCTAAACCCTAGACTCTACAGTTGGCACTAGACATCCTGCATAAACTTGCGCAATTAGCTTCTACCTGGAGAATTATGGTGTTTTTTGTGGGGGCCTGGGTACATATTAATATCATCATGAGGGGCCTGTATGACTACCAATATCATTTGTTGAGGTCTATTTGAAGTATTGTACAAGGAAGCTAGGACCATGATACTAGCTATTCGGCCTTCTACATCCCGCAATCCCTATAGACCCTAGAATAGACCCTAGAATTTGGGGCCTTTCTTAAGGGTACATGTAAGGCCATGCAAGTTTTTCAGTACTAATGACTGACAGAAGCTCAAGCATGGATGCCTTCGTGAGGGCCGTTTGTTTCGAGCCACTGCCTTGGCTCTGTGCAATAGGACAAGTGGTAGCGGTATGAGAACAAATAGAAATATAGAAGTAGAAGTAATAGTAATAATAGTAGCAAAGCAGTACTAGTACTTGTGAGAGTAGGAGGAGAAGGAGGACTGGGAGTAAGAGCAGTGCTGGTGATGAGCAGTCACGCATTACACAGGATATCGGAATTCTACCAAAAACCGGGAGGCGATTCTGAAGGAGTTGTGTGAATATGCCAGTGTTTCTACTTGGAGGTTCATTGGGCCCAGTAAGTACCTAAACCCTGAAAGCATGTAAAATAACAGCCCTAACCCATAATCACAGCCATTAAGGCTATTCTTCTACATACGTTTGGGGTCCAGGTACTCATATCTGGGCTAGCAACTCCACTCATGGTTGGAGTAACGTACATAAGGCCCGCTTGAGGGGACTGTGGGCCGGGATATAACCCCAAAAGAAACAAATAGTTTGCAAGCACCGAAACCATGAACACTAAACCAATTAGGACAAGTAGTTACCAAGTCCCATAAGGTATGGGTTCTCGGGGGATGATTTGGGAGATGTTTGGGGTGGCGGCGGTTCTGTAGGCAATCGTGAGGATCATAGTTGCAGGGATTCTTAAGGTTTAGATTTTGGGGCTGGCGAAACTACTGCATAAATCATTTGAAGCAGGCAGGGTGTGTCTCTAAGTGGGAGTACCTTATATCTGGGAGTTTCCGCAAACAGGTGGCCGAGGACTGATCCCGTTCAAGGACTATCCTCTTTATAGGAGTCCCGTAGAGGGACATGTGGGGATCTTAAGGGGTCCAAGTCCAAGTTTACGATTTGTGCAAGGACGAACTTTGAGGTGCCACGTGGCGTCGGGCCTACAAGCTCTCCCTACTTAAAGGTAAAGAAAAGAAAGCGGATGATACTGTAACCTCTGTGAAGGTGTATGGGACTGAGTATACATAGGATATGAAGTGTGGGGGGGCGGGCTGTCATGCAGGCCGACCCGAGTCAGTGGACGAATGACCCAACTTTAAAACCAAACTTGAAAGCCCTAGAGGCTCTCAACCTTAACCCTAGAGATTTGGGGGCTTCTCAAATACAAGTGGCCGGGAATACACCAGGATTATCATGAGGGGTCCCTACTGTACTAAAGATCGTATGAACATTTTCTCCAGGAATGCCAAATTTCCCTTAACCCTGGGCCCCTAGACCCTAAACCCCTGGACCCTAAACCCTAACACCCTAAAGCCAAAAGCCTAAAACCCCTAAACTCTAAACCCCCAAGCAAGCTTCAGGGCGGTGATCGACCACTGGAGGATGCTGGTGTAGTTTCCTGGCACACGCGCTGACTCTATTCGCTCTGGAACCCTCTAAAGCTAATCAAGAGTTTAAGGATTATGTGTTGGGTTTATTGAGCTTATCTCAAGCATGTACCCAAGAACGTATTCGAGAACACTCCTAATTGATGGTGGTTCAAACTCGCAAAGTCAAAATAGGCCCCAAAAAGACTACTATACCTTTAAGTTGTGGAGAAGTCCTTGTACTGCATTCCCCGCACAGGGCCAATAGGGTTAAAACCCAAATTGTGCGTACTTTCCATGTCCCACTAACCTGCAACCCTCAACCCCTAGACGCTACAATTCCCTAGGCCCCCCTTAAACCTTAAGGCTCCATGTAGGTACCATTTATAAGGTTTAGGGCTCAATGTAGGTAGTATTTTTCTAGTTAGAGCCCCCCTTAGATGAATACTGTAGGTCACCCTTCCAAAATTAGAGCGGCTTTGCGGGACAGAGGCCCAGAACGATAAGAAAAGATCCAGCGCAAGATCTTACTCCCAGTGGGGCCTCTCCTCTATGTTTAATCAAGAAGGGAGTGAAGCACTAGGGTTTTGGGTTTAGGCTTTCGGGCGTGCTAGGCTCCGGTGCAAAAATCTTTCCGGCGAATCTGGAGCCAACATGGCAAAGCATCAGCAAGCAGAATCAGGCCAAGCTCCTTCATTACAGGTAAACCCTAATCCCCCCCTTTAAAGGTGCCCGATTTGGCTGCATTGGCTTGATGTGCTAACTTGCAGGGCTTGCCTCATTGTAGCACCAACAGCTACCTTTCTCAATGTTTGGCACTCTTGGATGCCTAGGCCAAACTTGAGAGATATCGGTGCACACCCTGCCTTACGGCTCATGTGTAATTCTTTTTCAGATTGGTATACTGGCACCCTCATTAAAAGGCATACCACACCTAGAAAGCAACTTCATAGGAGACCGTAGATAAGCCTTAAACGCCAATCTCAAGCCGCTCTTGGCGCCTGCCGGAACGAGTGGATAATCTGTCAGCATCACCACAGCTCCAGTAGCCTGGCAACACGCGGAGGGCCCAGTCGTGTTAAGCGCGCTATGTAATTTCATGATACTACATATCCAACCGTTGCTGAGGGGGGGGGGGGGTTCAGTACCCAAGGCTTAGGGTTCAGTGCTTAGGGTTAAGGGTTCATGGAGCTTACTGGGAGGTTCAGAGCAATTATAACCCAAGTAGAATAGTACTTATAATCCAAAGATGTCCCAAAAAGGAGCCTATAGAGATACGTAAGGCTCAGGAAGTCAGGGTTTAGGGGTAGAGTATAGTGTTTAGGAGGTGTGTATACCTAGAAGTTCATGAGATTTCATGGCTACGCATGACTGGACTTACAACCCTCCTGGAAACGCGCTCCTCAAAGCGAACAGCACATGGAAAATGAAATGGAATCTTGGCTTGTATAGGTGCTTCTAAAATGGTTAATGCAGAAGCCTGAGTAAATTCGAACATTTCCCTCCATGAACCCTTGGTATAGCAGAAGAAGGACATACCCCGAAATCCTATTCTGTTGACAAAGTGTCTAAGCAGCAATGAGTGACTGAGTTCGCAGGCTGTAGCCTGGTGAACTCAGTCCTTGGGAGCCGAATCTATCTAGAGTCCCTAAACCCTACACCCTTGTCAAAGAAACCATGCCCTAGACTCTGAACTCTAAACCCCTGAACCCTCGACTCTGACTTCTGCTTCTGCCAAAGCCGGGGTGAGCCTGAAATACACATATCGTGGATCCCAAACAAAGCAGGCTGCGTTGCCGCAGGCAGGGTACCCGTCTACTCACAGCTTCGCAGCTTTAACCCTCTTCAAGACACCTTGCTGTAAACTCGCTATACAAAGCCAAAGCCGCAAACCGCAAACCATCCATGCAGTTGCAAGTACCGTACCCTTAAACCCTATACCCTAAACCCTAAGCCCTTATCCCTAAACCATAATCCCTAAGCCCTAAGTCAAACCGCCTTGGCCAGTTTCGAGGCCAATTGCGCATAGGAATCCGTATCCGGAGACCCAAACATCCAGCTGCCGCCATGTGTGTAAAGGATCCTCCCGCGTTGCCATAAGGAAGTTTAGGCTTTGGGGTTTAGGGTTTAGGACACATGAGTGTAGGACTTGAGGCTAGAGGAGTTGCGGTTTGGGTTCAGGGTGCAGGGTATAGGATTTAGGGTTTCTGGGGTTTAGGCTACAAGACTTAGAGCTAAGGGTTTAAAGCTTGTTTTTTTAGAAGGATCTGTCGGATTGTATTTCTACCCATGGAGATGGAAATGGCCAAGAACAAGCCGCTCGTGGCCGAGCTCTACAAAATCTATCTTTCAAGGATAAGGCAGTTCGCCGAAATAAGGGGGCCCCAAAATAATACACCCCTAAATAATGGAACCCTTGCTATGGAGTTCCCAAAGTGATACGAAGGCTGGTGCCGTATGTCCAAATTCATCCGTAAATCTGGACAGGCTCGGCCCTGGCCCACTTAGGGTTTAAGGTTTAAGGTTGAGGGTGTGGGGTTTAGGGTTTAGGATTTAGGGTTTGGGGTTAGGATTTTACGGCTTTCCAGGGAATCAATAAAGATGTATCGGGATCTCCTATAATCAAGGGTACCTTTTTAAGCGTCGTCCTTATGATCCAGGTTTTCGTCCTTTGAGGTCTATACTGAGGTCTCCCTATTTCAGTAAATTGCCACATAGGCATGTAGAGGAGCGGGAAAAATAGAAGCTACGATAGTCGTTAAAGCTTAGGGTGTACGGTTTACTTTGGCAAGGAGGACTCCAACCAAAGTTTGCTTCTTGCCGAACGGCCATTTGTTAGGCAACGACTCAGGTAGCGGCGTATCGTTCGCTCTCGGGCATACTGTGGGGCCCGAACTACCTACCTACCAACATCAATTAGAAGTTGACTTGAAGCATCCTCTACCCCAATTGGACAAGGAATCTATGACCATAAGATTGGTGAAAATTCAGGCTTCTAGATGAGGACGCAATTAATTGGAGTGCAGGGCTTAGGGATTCAACAAGAGGGAGTCCTTATGAGCTTACGGCTTAAGAGCCTCTGACAGGAGCTATATTCCTGACTGACATTCCACCTGAGACCTTTTCAGAACTTCAATGCCGGACCGCTTTACATACTCAGGGTGTCACAAAGAGCAGCCCTAATTTCCACTGAGCCCTGAATATCTCTTGTATCACCATGTCTCACCCGCCCTAGACATCTATCCTGGGTGTCGAGCATGTTGCGCCATCCGGAATCCAAAGGACATCAGCACCTACAAGTAGTTGGCTCGGATTTGAAAAGCGTAATAATAGTAATACTCGTAATCGTATCAATAGTAGTAATCATACTAAAGGTCCTCTGTTGAACATATTCTCTGGTGACACCCAGCAGTTTGATCTGCAAGTAGCCAGAATCCAGTAGGCTTTGCTGAAGATTCGGATGGGGCAACATGGGATGCCCCTGCAAAAGCTGGAAAAAGCTCCCATTTGATTCGAGAGGCACATGAAAGTAGTAGGGGGAACCACTGCCACACCCTAAACCCTGCGCCGAGTCCCACAAAGTCCAGCCATGGCAGCAAGGAATCCCATACAATGCCCATGAATCCTAAATCCCAAATCGCAAAAAAAAGAGAGACGGACGTCTTTTAATGATAAGTAAGATGATAACAGAAAGGGAGCACGAGAGAGGGTGAGGAAGGAGCGGCCAAAGATGGCCAGAATAATGCGAACAAATACAAAGAGAAATGGAAGTTTCCCTAAATTACTGTTCCCAAAATGGGGGAAATTTATATAGGGCCCCGTATTATGATGGGAACCCAAATGTAGGACCCCGTATTATAAGGAATTTAGACCACTACTCAAATTGCAACAGCAAGAATAAATGATGAGAATCGTGAATGAGATTAGTCAAGTTAGTCCTTGCCAAAATCCTGGGGATCGCTTTGAAAGGGATGGTCTGGATTCGTCTCGGGGCACGAGAACAAAACACATTGAAGAGAGTTCTTAAGTCATAGGCCAAAACTCTTTAAGCGGTGGCCGAAAACACATTGAACAAAGCCTCTTGTCAAAAATGAGGGCAGCATCGATCACAAATAGTAATTGCGAGGTCTAATAATATCAGCCAAAGCAATAACGGCCGTAGGAAGAGCACAGCTTGCAGCCAAACTTGCAAACATTCCCTACTCATCGCAGCGTTCCATGCCTGCATGACTTACCACGCAACAACTTGCATTGAGCTTTGTGTCTAAAGGCCTGTGAGCTAAGCCCATTACACTCGGGAGCCTGGTTCTCATCAGCTCGGGCCCATTGGGTGCATAAGATGTCTTAACTCCAACCCCTCAAATTAGGACCCTATCATAAGGGTGGTTGTCAAAACTAGGGTCCTTTTTTGGATCCCTATTGTAATACGGCACCTAATTTTTGGCTTTAGGGTACCCAAAAAAGACCACAATTTTGACAACCACCCATAATACTATTCTCACATGCTAGCTCTAGGGTCCTAAATTTGGGGACTGAGGTTACTGGAATCCTCTTGCTTGTGTGGGTGATGCCGATGAAAGACAGGGCCAGCACGATTGGGAATACATCGCAAGGTACATTTCAGATTCATGGTTTGCTAGGGTAAATATTGCGACAAATCACTGCATCTCCCTGTAATCTCCCTGTAAGTGAAGTGGCTTCAATTTTGTGAGCGCCTAGCTACCCTGAACCCTAAACCCTAAACCCTAGACCCTAAACCCTAAACCCTAAACCCTAAACCCTAGCTAGACCAAAGCTGCGGACTCTACCTTCAACGAAAATGACACGTGAACCTATAGGGACGGTAGGCATTGCATTGCTCCACTAGGGTGCCATGTTCGTTTGGGGAGGTGAACACCCTAAAGCTTAAACTCTCATAACCTCAGTCCCACGCCCTAATCACTAAACCTTAAGCCCTGAGTCCCATAAGCCCTAATCCCGAAATCCTAGAATCCTGACAAAGGAGCCTCGTTGCCCCACCAGGGTGTCGTAGCAGTTGTCGTCGTTGCAGTCCCAATGCATATCGGGCCTTTGAATTTGCCTGGGTTCAGGGTTTAGGCTTTAGATGAATCTAGGCTATAGTGGTCAGGGGCCTCATGTAAGGGCGGTGTAATTTTACTACAAGTACATGAGGATGATAGGGGAATAGGACTGGTGACTCCTCAGGCTTCTACATCAGGTACATTAGGGAGGGTAGGGTTTGAACACGCGCCCTCAAGGTCACAAATCCTGAAGCTAAGCCATGAAGGTAAAATGACCTGAAGAGCCAAACCTAACCCAGAGCTACCCTCCGAGGGTAAATTGGGAGGGTTTAGGGTGTAGGGTACCCCGTGTACAACCCCTAGTTCTATCTACTTAGCCGGACCAACTAATAGTATACCTGAAAAAAAGTTCTGACTGGTAATATGTTGACTTTGACCCTTAAGCCCAACGCCCCAAAAAAAGGCCTAAACCCTAAACCCCCTAAAGCCCTAAACCTTAAACAGCAGTTTCCATTTTATTTTCAATTCTCCCAATATAACCCCAATATAACCTAAAACCAGAAAGGCGTGAGATTGAAATCCCTCAGAGCCCCAGATCCCAATCCCTAAAACTCAACCCCCCCCATGCGACAAGCCCTAAACGCAATGTCGCCGAGGCTACTTCCGCCAGACCCCAGAAGCAATCTGCTCATCCATGCAGCAGGAGGTGTTTTTCACTATCCTCCCGGGTGGTAGCTGTTAGGGTTAAGGCTGTGGGATTGAGGCTTCAAACTTTAAGAACTAGAGTGGCTCAGGGGACTTAGTAAATAGTTTTGAAGGAGGCTAGTTGGACAAAGAAGCCCAATATCCGGTTATAAAGACCTGGGACTCAAAAGTAAGTGAAACAGATCGAAGGCCCGAAGCCCATAAGACAAAAACCAGCAAAGCTAAACCCTAAACCTCAATTCTACATGAGCCATTGTCTAAACTCCTAGTATCCCCCTTAATATCCCCTATAGTAATCCCCTATATAATCCCCTAATATAACCCCCTAGTATAACCCCCTTTAAACGAGTTTAGACTATGGCTCACATACTTTCGGGTTGCAATATGATTCACGGTGTTAGAAGGTGTGGCATCCTCCGGATCCGGGGAAACAAGTCTGCAAATGATCTCCACTTTGGGCCGTCGAGTCTATTCAATAATACTTCCCCTAAGGGTCCAAATACCCAAATAATAGGGTTTTAGGGCCCAAATACTATAATATTAAAGGTATTTGGGCCCTAAACCCCTATTATTTGGGTCCTTGGACCCTTAGGGTTCGGGACATTTGAAGCTTCAGGGCATCCCCAATATCCCTTAAGTACCTTTATTTGAGAAATCCACCTCTGACTTTCTGTGGAATTTCAGCTTCTGACCTGCGGTGGCTGGTCACTGAACAGGCGGATAGGGTGCAGCCAAAAGAACGCCGGCAACTATACAGCAGGAACCCTGAAAAAACCATTCAGTGCAGAAAAACCGTGTGGTCCGAGGTATACGCTATATGGATACTTGGGCCTCCGAAGCGTGGATTCTGCTGAACATCTTATACAAAGTCTTCATTCTTCTTCCCAGCACTTGCCACTACCGGTTCATTCCTGAAGGAACACTTCAACCACCAACATCCGAAACCGAATGACCCTAAACCCTAAACCTTAAACCCTAAACCGCTGCACACGCCCTGGACGCTGGAAAACTTTACCTCGGCGGCCTTTTCACATTCCTTCCCTAGAGGGTCCAAATACCCAAATAATTAGGTACCTGGGTTTTGGGTAATAGTAATTATAGTGCAAGTTTTGGGCAAGTATACGAATATTAGGTACATTAGGTACTTGGACCCTTAGGGTTTCAACATCCTCTGAAAGATGATGGAGGAAGGCATTCTCTTGCACCCACAAGACAATACCCCAAGGCACAGACTGAGTAATGCCTCGGAGACAACTTCCTAATCTTTTGAGGTGGGTCGAGCGCTATCCTTTCGCATCCTTTTCATCGTATTCGTATGCGTTATGATTCTTAGCTGTCTTTGCTGCTACTTTTGCTTCTGCTTTGGTAGTGTCAGACTTTTCTCCCGAAAGGCAGCATTTGAGACAACTATATCCTTCCCTGCAACTCCTGTCGGCAGGAAGCACCCTAGTTGAAATTTGTAAATGCTAAGGAAGCACTCCCCAAGGGTCCAAGTACCCAAATATTGAGTTGTTGGATCACAAATGCCACAAGTATACCAGTATAACTTGAATTATGATTGGCAGCTTAATCCTTAATATGCGTAGCCACATTGTATGCAATGACAGGCAAAAGGCTTAAGGCCATGTCTTACTCAAAGGCTCCTAGATGATGGCTCCCATTGGGGCTTGATGAAACTAGACAGCACTCCCAATCCCTCAATTCCCATATCCTAGACCCTGATCCCCGAAGCCTCAACCCTAATCCCCAAAACCCATACCCTAACCCAATTCTCGAATCCTGAGGCCTAGTATGCCGTAATCTCCAAACTCGCAGACATCTTCACACCTGGCCCCGCAGGCCCTGAACCCTAAACCCTAAGCCCTGGATAGCCCATTATCGTAGTTTCCATGTTGTTTTCCATTATCCCCATATAACCCTAATGTACTATAGAATGGCACTCCTAGCAGCCTCCAGCTGAGACCTTGAGACTTGCATTTTGCTAGCTAGGAATGAAGAAATGCATCCTTTTAGTAATAGTCCCTATACTACCCATTATGGTAGTATCCATGTCCTTTTTCCATTCCTTTATTCCCAGCTATATAACCAAAGGCCAGGAGAAAGGCAGGTCCTACCGTAGCAGCAAGAGGTTGCGGCATCCTGCAGATGAAGGTCCGCGTGCCCAGGCTCTCGACACTGGCAGATTTAGGGTTCAGGTGGGCGTTTAGGGTTTGCAGGGTTTAAGGGTTTAGAGCGTTTAGGGCTAGGGTTCACGGTGTAGCGTTTAGGGTTTAGGGTTTAGTGTTTAGGGTTTGGGTTTTGGCAAAGATTTACTTCCTGATGCTTTGGCGCGAGTGGGGGATCCCTGTTATAATCGCACCCTCTACCATCGTCCCCATATTCCCTCCCTCACTCCCCCTGAACCCTAATAAGTTCAGGGTTTGGGTTTGAGGTTCGGATTCCTTCTTAAAAGGCCCCGAGAATGCAGGCTACAGCATTTCAGCATGTGTAGACATGCAGGTGTATAAAGCACTTGAGAATTTGTGGCAAAGTCCTACCGTGAACACAGAAACTGCATCACCTTGCATGCGCTCTACCTGGGTACTGTCAATATCTTGTGGTCTTAGGTCGCGGAAGATTTGGTTCATCAACAAAATCAAGAATCACCGGTTTTTGGCGCTTTCTAAAAACCTTTGGGAGTAGAGTAGACACCAGACTGATTACCAACCCGCAGGTTGAAAAATCCTTGTCTAAGTATGGTACTGTAAAGCACCTCAAGCAAACCAGAAAATGATATTGGTAGTTGTTTAAGCTGCAGTCAATATTTCCCATGTGATTGACGGACACGGGTTCCTAGTAGGGAATATACCCTAAACCCTAAACCCAACCCTAAACCCTAAACCCTAAACCCTATACCAAACTACCGAAGGGACCCCTA
The DNA here is from genome assembly GCA_905231905.1 of Symbiodinium pilosum. Lineage (NCBI taxonomy): Eukaryota > Dinophyceae > Suessiales > Symbiodiniaceae > Symbiodinium > Symbiodinium pilosum. Next base: position 15,742 of record CAJNIZ010002469.1, read on the forward strand.
TGTCCACCCTGAAGGGCCCCTTGGTTACTCTGATATTGACAGCCGTAGATCCTACGTAAATCCTAAGCTAACCCCAAGGGTCCAAGTACTTAATAATCATATACTTACCCAAAACCTGTCCTACCATGAATATTACTAAAATCCCAAGTACCTAATGATTGGGTACGTGGACCCCTTAGGGTAAACCCTAAGGAGGTTCGAGCTCACAGCTTCGAAATGCAGGCATGAGAGGTTTAAAAGCATTGCTTTGGCACAAGGACTTGTCGGGTGTTCTCAAGGAGTAGAAGGTATATAACCCCAATGTAACCCCAATATATACCTTATATAACCCCCATTATAGTAGTTTCCATTTTATTTTCCATTATCCCTATATAATCCCAATGTAGCCCCAGGAGTTCACGCTCAGGGTAGGGTTTAGGGCTTAACATTGCTGACCCTCTGGAAATATCCCAACTTGTCAGGCTTTCTGGAACCTCATGGGTTTAGGGTTTAGGGTTTAGGGCTCAGAAAGAGCTGTAAAGGGTGGGGCACGAGCTGCAAGTTGTAGGAACCAGTTGCACATACAGCAACTAAGGTTGCACATGCAACTTGGATTTCGTCCACACAGACTCCAGTCTAGTAAACTTCAAGAACGTAGGGATTCAAGCTGCAAGCTTACCTCAAGGGGCTCATTAGATGGGATGAACGAAGGTGGGGTATGGGAAATAAGCCCCAATGTAGTAGAGTATACACTCAAGATCCTATAACCCACCTACCTTCATCCCCCCTCTTGAGCCCCCTGATCACCCTAAACCCTAAACCAATGATGTGAGCTGAGCTTCAAGGGTTCTTTCTAGTTACGCGGCCTTGTGCACCATGATGCCATCGGCCAGGGAAGTCTAACCCCTACATGATCCCTACAGACCCCTTATAAATATCATCGCTGTATAGTCTCATATAAGCTATGTAAATTATATAACCCCTAACATAACCCCCATATTGCTTCCATCAAGCTAGATGGACACCCCAAACATGGACTTGGCAATGGCAAAAATGCTCTACATGGTAAGCCCTGGTTGTAGCTTGAGTAGCTACCCCTAAGGGTCCAAGGACCCAAATAATAGGGTTTTAGGGCCCAAATACTATGATATTAATGGTATTTGGGCCCTAAAGCCCTATGATTTGAGTCCTTGGACCCTTAGGGTACTTATCTAGCGGAGCAAGAATGTCTACAAAAACAACCAGACATTCTGTCAGATACCAGCATCGAAAACTGGGACTATAGCTTTCCTAAACCCATGTGTCGCATACTCCCACATTGGGCGAAGCCTCTTCCTTTTGCGCTTCTGACCTCAGTGCGGCAGGGCAAGCTTAAGGCTTCAGGGTTACGTGGACAAATCTTTTTACCGCCCTACCGCTGGCAACAGTTTAGGGTTTCGGATTTAGGTACTGGTTTTAAAAAAACTCAAATGCAAAACCGTATTGTTCACAGTATGTTGGTTGGTCTGGTGTAGGGTCTAATTAGTGTTGAGGCTAGCTTACTCTGGTTAGGGTTTGCTTGCTTGTGCTTGTGGGCGAGTAGGAGAGTGAACGTAGCCCCCATGCAATCCAATGCATCCAATGCAGTTGGTCCCCACGCTGACTCTCCAATGAGCACCAGAAAGTCCACTTAGGGTTTACGCGGCTTTCTGCTCTAAACCTGAAACCCTCAACCCTAAACCCTTAAACCTAAACCCTGAACCCTAGTGCTTGGGATAAAGCCCTCAGGTCTGGTCAGGGAGGTGCAAATTAGGGATGTAATATGAGGGAGAGCCTGCCCCGACTGTAGAGTCCAGGGTGTAGGCTCAGCAAAAACGTATCCTAGACATTTTAGGGTTTCAGATTTTGGGGTTTCGGCTTATCAGGGTTTAGCGCCTTTGGTAGCACCGCAACTGAGTCCCTGGCCCTCAACGTTCAAGTGCACGCTAATTAGATATTTAGTGGCTGTTTGGTACTCTTTGCACGTAGGTGCTTCGGGAAAGCTTTGGCTAGTACTGAGCCTATGGCAAAGGGTTGATGGCTGTTTCCCTTTGCTCTAAGGGATTTGGAACCCCAGTAGAAATTATAATTTCAGCTAGATATTAGGATTCTAGGTAACAGAAATTAAAAATTATTTTCAGGAACCTTGCAGTGTTTCCCTTTGCGCAGCTTGTGCTTTTCTTTAGGCCCTCAACCCTGAAGTTCGGAGTTCCCAGACACACTCTGCCATTGAACCCTCAACCATAAACCCTAAACCCTAAAACCCTACAACCCTGTACCCTAAACTTTAAACCCTAAACTAAACCTCAAACCATAAACCCTAAACCCTCAAACCCTATATACTTGGTGGATCCTGGGCATTCTTGAGTATGTATGTACAACATCTGACATCTCCCTGACGCTCTCGATGTAGGAACCGTAAAGCCCAACCGCCCTGAACAGCTGAACATGACAGGGATTAGAGGTTAGGGATTAGGAGTTTAGGGTTTGGGGTTCATGCAGTTTAGGTTAGGGGGACTCCCCACCCTGTAATGGTGACTACGAGGCGTAATATCACAATGGCAGGGTCCTCTTATATTCCTATTACAGCACTATTACAATGTAGGGGGGTCCACCTAAAATTTAGCGTGAAACCCAAGCCCAAGCCCAAAACCCCAAGCCCTCTAAACCACCAAGTCGTAAACCCTAACCCCCAGGCACCAAGCATCAACCCCACATGAATCTTGAATCTCGACCTCCAAGCCCTAAACCCTAAACTTTACTTCCAAACTCTATGCCACCCTAAACCCCCCACAGCCCTTAAAAGACTGACCCCTTAACCCTGTAAGCCCTAAACCTGAAACCTCCATAAATCCTATATCAACCCTCAAAACTCCAAAGCAATAAACCTCAACCATAAACCCTATAAACCCTGGAAACCCTATAAGCCCTATAAATCTTAAACCCTATAGACCCTATAAACCCTACACCCCACTCACACCAGGACAAAGGGGCTCGGTAGGCTGCGATTGAAAGTTGGTGGGCCAACCTGAAAATGCGGGTTTGGGCTTGGGGTTTAGGGTTTGTGGTTTAAGGCTTAGGACTTAGGCTTCGGGGTTTAGAGTTTGTGGTTTAAGGCTTAAGGCTTAGGGTTTGGGGTTCAGGGTTTATTGTTTAGGGCTTAGGGCTTAGGGTTCAGGGCTTTGGGGTTTAGGGCTTACTGCTGGAAGGTTCGGGGCAATTATAATGCAACAGGCCAGTAAGAAGGGCTATAAAGGGTCCCTAAAAAAGGTTGTCGGAATATATAGGGTTTAGGGTTCAAGGCAATATTACCCCAACGATGAGCCGGTTAAAGGCACATTCGCAAACTTAGGATCAGTTTTAACTGGGCCAATCTGGGTTATACTTACCTTGAACCTCGAACCTCGAAGTCTTGCTTAAGCGCGGAGTGTCAGAGTGGCTACCGAGTATATTCACTGCCCTACTCTTTCTTAAGCACCAGTGGGTTTGAGATTTGAGGCTGAGGTTTGTGGCTCACATGATAGGCGTCGAAAGCTGGAGGGAACGGTTCAGAATTGCTTCTTTCGGTTTTGGAGAAGGCCTGTCTGCAAAGGGTGGTAATTAGTTGGGATTTCATACTCATGGTCAGGGTTTGAGATGCGTGCTTGGAGTGTGTCACGGAGGGACTCAGAGCATCCCAAGACCCCCGCGCAGAACCTTGCAGATCGTCAGTCCACCCGAACCCAAACCCCCAAACCCTAGACCTTTAAACCTTCAATCCAAAGTCCTGCACGACAATCCAAACTCTGAAATCCTAAAGAAGCCTATGCTGAACGCTAAGGCTCCAAGTAGCGTATACATCCCTTGGGACTACCCCGTTGAGTACCGGGTCCTTCTGGGGGTCCTCAAATTCAGAAGCCCCAAGACAAGAGGCCTAAATCTAAATACAAAACCCTATGAACTCCAAACCCTACACCTTAGATACTACAACTGTTCGTTCCCTGTAGCCTGCAAATCCTAAAGGCCCATGTCATCCTTGTCTTATCCCTATATTGGCCCCATGTAATCCCTACATACCTAATCCCTTGCGCTGCCTCGAGCTACAGGTCCTCGTGGGCCGGGTCGCTTTGCCCGCCACAAGTGCGGTCTTGCTGCTGCCTGGCTTTGGGGCTGAACCCAGGGCTCATTTGTATCGGCTTATGGGGTGGTCTTCTACAATCCTTTTACCAAAAAAACATTACAAATTGAGTTGCAATTAAGGAACTTAAAACTAAGCTACCATAATGGGTGTGTATATATATATATAGTAATTCATATGGTGTCCCCAATGTAGTAGCTTAAATTAAGTTCCTTACCAGCAACCGAGCAAAGCCGAAAAGAACTATGTAGATGCCTGTTCGTAGGATTCCGGGTTGGATGGTTTCGGCCTTGGGTTGGGCGGTTTTGGGGGTCTAGAGTGTAGGGCCTGGGCCGTGAGGTTTGGATTGAAGGGTCTGACCTTGTGACTCAGGATTATGGGTTTGGCTCTTCGGCTTCGGGGTCGAATCAGGGGTCCTGAGCAGTGGGAAAAAAGCGAGTGGGTGTTTGTTGCGCGATATCGTGAGGGCTACGAGGATCATCCTTTGGATTACTCGGACTTCTACATCACGGCTTGTCAGAGGGTCATTGGGGAAGTTGTTTTTTTGGATTCACGTGAGTGTGTGAGCGCCAGATGGAGACGAGCCTCGCCATGAACTCGCTTGTGTTGTCGAGGATCTGCGCTTTAGGTTTTGCAGTGGTAACGAGGGCCTTCTCTAAATGCTTCATGTGGGGTTGGCGCGGGTGCACTGGTTTGAAGCCTTTCAGTGTTGCAGGGGTCACGGACTAAGCTAGCTTTCGCCTCAAAGCCATTTGTTGCTCCAAAGTCCTTAGAGCTGTTCCCTGTAAACCCGCGTCTCAATTGTAAGCGTGAAGCTCTGTAACATCATCATCTCCAAAGGGTAGGTCTACCTGTACATGATCCCGCATGCCATCGTAACATCCACCACTGAAGGCAGCCTGCATGATTGAAATTGCAGTAGCTGTAATACTAGCGCTTCTGTTATGTGGGTTGTTCTCAAAATTATGGGCCTTTTTTGGTTATAGGTTATATTACGGCACCAAATTTAATGGTACCAAAATGGGACTCTAATTTTGGGAACTACCCATGTTCAGCCAAGCCCAATGACGACGAACACTCTTACTAGGTACTCACTGAAGGCAAAGACATGAGGAAGAACACCGGGCTCATGGCATGGTGATCTGAACGCCTGAAACATTAAAGAAGCAACTATCTCCTCATAATCCTTGTGGAAGCACAACAGTACAAATGCAAAACACCAAGTCATGTATTTGGAACCTTCATTTCAGTAGCTTCTGAATCTCCTCCCTGACAACGGCCACCACCCAGAATGATAAATGCCCCCAATACATGATATGTCCACTAGAAATCCCAGTAGAGGTATTTTGCTCTAGGGGGACATTTCTAGGGGACAGCTTCTTATTCCCAGAAGCCTGTGAAAAGCAGGCGCATAGGAGTGCCAACAGCAGCCGAGCATGCGCCATCGGGCTCTCAAAGATTTAGGAGCTATCTACAAAAGACCTTTCGCAAAAACAGCCATAAACCTGAGCCCCTACAGCTATACTTAGAGTAACCTCAGGCCCAAAGGTAAGGAGACCAAAGCATTGGCTACAAAATCCAGTATTCTACCAGGACCTTCCTTGTACCCTTAATTGGGCATATATGGTCCCTCATAGTGGGTGCTTAGGCCCTAATAGAGGGTAGGAGGAGAGTCTAGGCCCTAAACCCTAAACCCTAAACCCTTGGGAACCCTGAGTTGCATGAAGGCTGTGCCCTTGATCGCTCTCAGGCTTTGCCTCTGCAAGGCTCGAAGCTCTTGGCTTTTTTGCAGGAGAAAGACATGAGATCGAGTCTAAACTCCTAAAAGGGGGTTGATATAGGGGATTGTGTAGGGGAGTGTTGTAGGTTGTATTAATTAAGGGGGATGCTAGGATTTTAGGCAATGGCCCACATGGTAGTTGATCGAAACTCCTGTTTCCAAAATTGCCATTGCAGAAGACAGTTTCCCCCAACATTGTTCCGTGTAGGTCTACGGGATCCCTAAATTCCTTCCGCAAATGACCTTGAGATCAAGCCCTACATGCTGGCTGAGCCTGAACCCTAGAAAGCCCTAAAAGCCCTACGCCGCGAAACCGTAAATCCTAAAACCCTAAACCCCTCAACCCTAAACCCTAAGTCGGCCTAGCGAGATACCTAAATTCGTTGGGTAGTGCACTTGACCCAGAGGGTCCATGTACCCAGTAATTTGGTACTTGGGACTTTGGTAATGGTTTAGGGTTTAGGGTTGCAATTGTAATATCGGTTTGGGAGTACATATATGAGTATTGGGTACTTGAACCCTTGGAGTGAAATAGTAAGGATTCTGATGAGCCGTGCTTAGGTTTGTGCGAGGGATTGCGACCCAACTGAGAGTTTGTTTACTAGACAGCTCCAACGAAACCAGCTGGTGGTAATAAAGCCCGGCGCTTGTTGGTCACTGAAGCCTACTAGCCCTAAACTCTGAACCCTAAGAAGCAGTTCGGTTGACAGGCGCTGTGCTCAGGGAGTTCACTTTCCAATGGAAAAGCCTAAATACTTACCTATGGAAAATCACATGAAATCTGGAAGTATACAGGGATTAGGTTTCTGCAGTTCCCAAAAGATTGGGGCCCTTTGTGGAAGTCCTTGTAGCACGGGCTATAGAATTTGCGGGTCTATCTTGAGGTCCCCTATCATGGACACTACCGTATTCTTCCTGCACAGCCCTCATGGTTTCGACGCAGCATTGAATGAACTGTGGTACACTTGCTGAAGTTGCTGGTGCTCATATCATGGCCCTTTTGTGTGTCCTAAACCCTAAACCTTATACCCTAAATCCTAAGCCCGAAACTCTAAACCCTTTTAGGGTTGAGGGTTCCCGCAGCCAGGCTCACCAAGGTCCACGCTGATCGAAGGAGATCCCGACTGCAGGCACTTCTTCCCATTACCAAAGCCCTCCTGCAAGGGTTTCCCTTTGAGGAGGTCTGTAGGGGTTGTATGGCTTAGTAAGGGTTAAGAGTTTAGGGCTTAGGGCTGAAGGTTTAGGGTTAAGGTACCATAATGTGGGTGTATAGTCAGTACACAATAGGGTTTCCTTATCATAGTAGCTTAAACTACGTAAGTTCCTTAACAGTTAACATCAACCCAATTTGAAGGGGCTTGTAGGGGTTATATTGGGGTATCAAAGGTTTAGGGCCAGTGGAGAAGGCGACAATACTGCCTGGTGCTTAATAGGGAATAGAACAGAAATGGAAATTACTAGAGTAAGTAGGGTAACATATATGCCCTACATGCTTGAAAAAAGGGTTGTGTACATAAAAACGGTATCTGTACCTGCGTTCAAGGCCCTAAGGCTACTAGAAGTAGGGTTTAGGGTGTAGAGTGGTGGGTAAGGAGTGAGGACTGGATTGAACTTACAGGGAATGCTAGTTGGATCTATCCCCTCGTCCGTCACTAAGCACAGACAGGCCTGACAACGTACACACAAAAACCTATGAACCATAAACCCAAAACTCTAAACCTGGAACCCTAAACCGTGTCAACACTCAAAGAACCTAGCGATAGGGAGAAGAACCCCAGAAAACCCAGAAAGTTCACTACCCCTCATCTAAGGAAGGTACCTAACGCGGTTTAGGAGTCAAGGTATCACGCTTGTTTTTGGAAAATTCTACATATGTTAAGCAATGGCAGGGATCCTGGTATGCAGGGCATGCTCCGCAAGTAATGTGCATTCGGCTCTCTAGGAACATCTGGTAGCTCTGGGATCGGTTTCGCAGACACTGACAGTTGCCCACAAGATATAGCCCTAAATCCAAAACCGGCAGATGTTATAATTAAAGCCACTGTAGGGCTTATGAGGCCTGCGGCTGGTCAGCACATGAACTCCTCAAATCTCCTATATCCCACAACCCTGAAACCTCAAAATCTTGAGACCTGAAGCCAAAATCCCAAAGCGACTTCATCTAACCCCCATTTCCAAAGACTGACCCCAAACCCTAAACCCTGAAACCGAAATCATAAACCATTACCCCTGCACCTCGAACTCGAACCTCTTCCCCGAACCCAGCGCCCAGAACGCCAACAGCTGTCTGAAGGAGCCCAACCCTTTTCAACTCGAAAATGTATATCAAGTCTCTTCGTGGTTTAGGGCTTAGGGATTATCTTCAGGGATCCCCACATCTTGGGACATGTTCCTCAATAATGGAGTGTTGGGCCCGCTGGGGTCCTTATTCCAGCAGCACGGCTCGGCTGGCGAATCTGCGGAGTGTGCTTTGCCATGGCCTGTGGTGCACGGCTTTGGGTACAGGGTTTAGGCCGGGGGGCTCGTAAGGCCAAACGGATTAGGCCTCCAAGCGGGTGATCCTCAAAGGTACAAGGGGCTTAGGCTTTAGGGTGTAGGGATTGAAAATACTTAGCCTGAAGGCTGCAAGTAGCCCAAATGTGGTATTCTGGTTCAACTGGGGGATGGTTCAGGGTTTAGGGTTTAAAGTAGGACCCGAAGGGTCCAAGTACCCAATAATAATCATATACTTACTCAAAACCTGTACTAAAATTACTATTACCAAAATCCTAAGAGCCTAATTATGGGGAACTTGGACCCCTAGGGATAGACTTCGAGCCCCAGGTCAGAGTACACATGAGCCATTGTCTAAACTCCTAGTATCCCCCTTAATAACGCGTATAGTAGTTCCCTATATAATCCCTATATCTATAGCTCACATGAATAATGACTACAACTTTCGAAGCTCAAAGGTGCCATAGAGCCGTATGGAACATGGAACCCAAACCCTGGACAAATCGGCTTTACACCTTTACAGAAAAAACATACATTCCAGTAGAATCACTTAGGTGGACTCCCCCACCCAGTAATAGTGACTATAAGGGATAGTAGGGATTATATTAGGGTCCTCTTAGATTCTTATTATACCACTATTACAGGGTAGGGGGTCCTCCTAAAGAATCACTGCTGGCTAGCAGCTCCTTCGTTGGACATGATCAGGCAACATGACGTGCACAAGTCTTTGTGTCAGCATATATGAGCTACAGGACACACATATATAGATATATAGCATATATATATATATGTGTATATATATACATGCATATGCTTGAAGTTGGGTTCTGTTAGGGAATACCTGGAAGACAACGAACCCTAAACCCTAAACCGTACCCTAAAATCTAAGCGTACGCACTGGACCTGAACCCCTTCAACCTAAACCCCGAACTCTGCACCCCCAACCCCTACTGTACGTCCCGAACGGCAAACCCCCAACGGTAAATCCTTATCCCAAATCCCGAAACAGCAAACCCGACAAAGGTCCAAGTACCTGAAAAGTCTTTCCATAAGGGTCCAGGGACTCAAAGAATTGGGTTTTCGGGCGCAAGCCCCATTGTGTGAGTCCTTGGACCCTCAGGATCTTGTTTCAGGCCCAAATGGTCAACTAGTTAGGTACTTGGACCACATAGGGCTGCAACCCTAAAACCCAAACCGCCAAATACCCCTCAAAACAGGAAAGCTTCATAGACTTTATAAGGCCAAAAGTATGGAATAGTTATAGACTTGGAGCCCCAGGGCTAGACCTGAAACGTGACTTTCAGCTCTCTCGGCTGCCGACTCTTCAAGCATTCTTCCTCCTCCGTGATGTCTTCGCACGTCTTGACCTGGCTTTTGAACTTCAGGTAGTAAGGTTCAGGGCTTAGCAGGAGCCCCAACTACCCTTCAAAAGTGTAGGTAGGTCGTATCAGTGGAGGTTGGGATTCTCAGGATTTAGGGTCTATAGAGGTCTAGTTTCTGTTGAAAATCTCACATGGTTGCATCATGTAAAGATTTGTTGTCAGGATTCAGGCTGCAGGATTCCCATGTCCTGGTTGTGCTGGCTTGAACCCCACAAACCCTAAACAGTCGCCCCAAACAATAAACCCGAAAACCTAAACCCTAGCCCCTAAACCGCAAACCCTAAACCGCAAAAAAAATAACGCCAAACCCTAGACCCTAAACCCTTGTGTTTACATAGTTTGCCCAGACACCTGATTAATAAATCCTCTCTCCTTAATAGGGATTATAATAGGGATCCCAATATTAAGGCCCTTAAAAGGAGGGGTCTACTAATCAGGGGTCTACATTAGGAATTACGGACAGACCCTCAAAAGAAGCGCTACATGGCATTCATGGCCCTGAAACTTGTTTCAAGAATTGGGAATTGGAGGTTGAAGCCACGGTACGCCCTAAACCCTAAACCC
>CAJNIZ010002470.1:0-26459 GCA_905231905.1 Symbiodinium pilosum
TCATGAGCATCAGCTGGGAACTTTCTAGTCGTTCATGGTCAGAAAAGCCAGCATCATGAGCATCAGCTGGGACCTTTCCAGCCGTTCGTGGCACGAAACCCCAGCATCATGAGCATCAGGAGGGAACTTTCGAGTCGTTCATGGTCAGAAAAGCCAGCATCATGAGCATCAGCTGGGACCTTTCCAGCCGTTCCGTGGCAAGAAGGCCCAGCATCATCAGCTTCAGGTGGGAACTTTCTAGTCGTTCATGGTGAGAGCAGCCAGCATCATGAGCATCAGCTGGAACCTAGAGCTGTCCATCCAGCGGCAATTCAGGGTTGTGACATGCAAAGGGGCTGAACAAGATGAGCTCCATTGCAATGCTCACTAAAGCCGCCAAAGCCATCCCCCAAAGCAAAATGGAACCCAACTTGTGTCAGTACAGGTTGGACACCATGACACAACCGTTCATGGCTTGAAGGCCCAGCATCATGAGGATCAGATGGGCTCCCTGACCCAGCCCGGGCACTCCAGACTATTCAGACTGTAACGGAAGACACGTTCATGCCCGAAAGTGCGTGTGTGTGGTCTTCGCATTGGGGGTTCGGGTTCATAGGCTAGAGGGTGGGACAGAAGCTTTTCGGAATGGCTGCATGCAGCTTTTGAACTCTGGTTCGGGGGTGAGGATTCAGAGATTCAGCAGCTAAGGATTCAGAGATTCAGCAGCTAAGGGTATGGAGTATGGATTATGGAAGGATTCACGCGTGTGGGCTTGAGAATGACCGCAGCAATGCCATGCCCGACACGAACCCCAGAAATTTACGACATGCGTAACCATCCACTAGATAACGCACACGAGCTGGCACCTAGGACACACGAGCTGCCAAAGCAACAGGGTCCTGACCGCAACGCGCACTGCGCACACTGCAAGGTCCCTTGCGAGGGACATCCTGGACGCTGAGGTAAAGACCCCAAGTTCCGAACCTTCAAAGCTGAATGGAACCCAGACCCAAACCCCTAACCCCCCCCCCTTCACGAAACTCCAACCTCGTCCAGCTGACCCCGAACCGCGCCTGGGGCACTGCAAAGCCGTGGCCGCTGCAGCGTGGGCCGAGGTGCCAGGGTTGGCGCTCCAAGCGGCGGCAAAAAAATGGGCCACATGGCGCTACCCTTGGGGATCCTAAGTTTCTACAGGGACACCAACTAGATGCTTAGGGAATGATTTTTTGAGGTTAGAGAAGGACAGTTGGGCTCTTAGTGTGCTCTCCAACTACTGCGGAGATTTTTGAGGAATTAAAAATTAAATAGCGCGCAGAGGTCGTGGGGTTCATGCGTATGCGGGGTGTTTCATAAGCGAAGCGCAACGTAGGAGTCATGGTTAGAAGCTCAGGCTATGTTTTGAAATGCTTGCAGGGTAAGACAAATAGGAGATGTTCGCAGTGAAGCCCTCGAGAGGTTCGAAGACTTTGGGGATGAACTTATAAATGTAGCTCCTACGCCACAGGAACGCATCCCTTGCTGACCTCAGAACCAAAAACGTGTGTGGATGTTTTTGTGTAGTGAACTTTTCGGCCGTGCGAAACGGGGCATGCGCCGGACAACCCATGCCCCGAGAATCGGCCACGCAACCAGGGCTTGAAGACGCGACACCCAACCTGTGATGCCTCAAGTCCTGAAACTAGGGGTTCGACAAGTCAGTAACCGGGGTCTGGATTCAAGCGCTTACAGAATGCGAAGTAAGCTTCAACTGAATCAGCGCAAAATCTTCGAGCGCCTGTTGAAGTCTTGATAGGCAAGCCCAAACATAGATTCGCAAACCCAATCTCTATGGCGTGGCCACAACGAAAAAATGCTTACTTCTTCATCATCTACTGCTACAGTAGGAGTTAGCTAGCATGTAAAGCAAATTCCTTGTACCTTCCACCCTGCAATAGCTACAAATACTGCACTTGCCAAGTCACCCGCACATTTTCAAGTGAGTGCATCCTAGGCTGAACCTCAGACCGGCAAAATCTTGAGAAGATTGGCCTTGGCACGCGCCTAATGCAAGCAATGCAAAAACATAGTGGAGTGATGAGATTCCCTGTCAAGATCTCATTTGCAGTCCCCCTAGGGTTTGGGTTTCAAGGGTTAAGGGTTTTGAGTTGCGGGTGCTACTGAGTTGACTTTGCAGCTGTGCGCCGCGCATCAGCAGTGTCCGGACATTCTCCCTGCGCGCTGCAATCACCTGGACGGAAAGATTGATGTGCTAGTCTGTACATGTACAATAGAGCGTGTCGAAACTGGAAGGGGTTACCTTGTTTGGGACGGTGACTTCAATCCTTTGTTGGCTCGGTGCGGAGACAGAGTCCTGGGATCTTGGCTGGGGACTACTGATCTTTGTCTGAAAAGCCATGTCTAGGTACCCTTCGCTACGTTGCTGACTTTCATTCTCCACCGAGCGCGGAACTGGATCTAAGGTCAGAAAGATTCAGAAAGTGAAGGACCTAGAGCCTGCCTCGAAGCATTGCCCGCAAAGTTCTTGGGAATACTGCGGGCATGCGAGGGCCCTAGTCTCAACGGAGAAGTACATGTACTCACTGCCGCGCTCCCTCTTCAGCACCCCTAAGTTGTTCTGATGAAGTTGCTTCATCCCAACTTGTTAAATTTGAAGCTGGACTACGAGCCCTGGCTTTCGTGTGAAGATCTCTAGACTTCTGGTGGAGATACTTTGACATTTGCCAGGTGCTTAATTGCCAGGGTTTCTCGGCTCTTGCCGCGCGTATGGATGCGCACCCCTCAACAGGCTGAGCTCTAGACTCTCAGACAGAGCACGAATAGATACCAGTCTCATACTGAGGTCTGCGTGAGGTACCGGATACTAAGCACTTACCAGGAACCTAGGACCTAGGACCGTGAGACTGATAACTTTGCCCCCAAAACCAAAGCCTGCACGTCCCCTTTAACCCCCTAAAGGGACTATGATAGTGGTAATCATTGAGGAACCTGTATTGGAGCCTACCAGGAACTCTGGCTACCCAACCCAGCAGATCGCATGCAGTTCCCGCCTCAAAAGAAGAAGGGTTCCGGCTGGGAATAGAAGCCGGGATTGGCGCAAATTAGGGATTCCTTTTGGGAGTACCTAATAATCACTCTAAGAGCAAATATATGGGGCTTCCCCTCTTTATGGAAACTAGCGTAGAAGATAATACAATGTCTTGGAAAAAAGCTTCAACCCCAACACTCGACCCAACCCATAAGCCATAGGCCAAACTCCTCAAAGGGGTTATACAGGGGAGTATTGTATTACGGAGGTCTTACGGGGGATATGGGAGTTTAGACTATAGCTCATATCATCATCCGGGCAGAATCCTAACAGTCCTAGCATGATCTCGTGAATCTCCGCGTTAGGCTTAACCGAGAATCGCTTCTTCTGCGGCACCCCAAGCTCAACATGTATCAATGCATGGCCTAAAACCCCTACTCGATGGGATGTCTCTTCCATCCCCATATGCCGCCCCCAGCAGGACCAAAGTTGAGTTATCATTAGGCACGGGACTTCTAACTCCACTTCTGACTGCCCATGAAGCTTCAAGTGCCCGATGAACCCATTGAACCAAAGTCGGCCGCCAGCCTTCTCTTTGATGCCGCCCACCTTTACAAGCTGATAATATTAATATGAATAATATTAAAAGTAATTATATCAATACTATTAAAACTAATATTATCAGTATGAATATTATTAATATTATCAATATGAATATAATTAATATTAATATTATGATCTGGTGACTTCAGGGTGACTTGGGGTAGGCGTCGAGGCCATCATCGCATTGTCCACGAGGGGCCGCAAGTTGTCCCCTAAATGCAGCTATTGGCTCCCTATGATTCACTGTTGGCCAGGCAAAGGTCTCCCTAAGCCGTGAATTTCCTGCTTCTGGACAACTATTTGGCAGGTAATTCAAAGGGGGTGCCCTAAAGCTGCAGCTCCATAACCCTACGGCCTTCTTCTTTGAAGATTCATGTTGCTATCTAGGTTCTGCTTCTGCATGCAAGTGTATACTATAGGAGCAGCTCGCGCTTGGCGTGTCCCTTCTTTCGCCCACGTAGTCCAAAGATGTGCGAGCCCTGCTTTGGGTCCTACACCGGAGAAATTTGCCACCTTATCGGCAGGTTTCTGAGGTACTCTTCTTGCAGCGTAATGCCGAATGCCATGTTGAAAAATGCCATCTTGAAGAAACAGGGCTTAGCCTGTCTGAAAAGTAGGGCAACAAGCATGGCAAAATACGGCTCCACCATAATTCGCAACCACACAATACATCACAGCAGGTGTCGCTCTTTTATTTAGGCCAGCCCCCAAGACAAGGGGCTTGACCTTCTGAACTTATTCGGACATCGTCTTTCACACATAAAGGCCCTTGAAGATCTATGACCTTCTACGCATCCTCTTAACCCTCCCCCTCTTCTGCTCGAACAGCCGTCAGGCTGCGCCGAGGCCAGAGTCGTAGGAGGTTAGGGGCTGACATTGTGCCGTGAGCCGTCCTTCACCATGACAAGCTAACAGAATTGCTGAGATCGCCTAGCTGATCGTGGCGCCATGCAGTGGAGCAAAACAATTGAAAAAAGGAATTGGGATCTACAAAGTATATGATAACACAAGTACAGAAGGATTACCTGGAGATACCTCCTCGCCTCAGACCAAGACATGAAACGCTCCCCCACTCCGAAATATCAAATATCCTCCACACAACTCAAACATATCGGGGGACATATTTAGTGCCATTGGGTGGGGCAGGCTGAACATGACGAAACTCATGGCGCAAATGCCTTCAAGCACAAAAGCTTTGTGGGGTGTTGGGTTGTTATTAACCCAGACCCATGATCAAGAAACCCCCTCCCCTTACCAGAGCTTATAATGGGGATCCTGATATTAAGGCCCTGAAAAGGAAGGGGTTTATTAATCAGGGGTCTACACCCTAAACCCTAAACCCTATACAGTAGTTTCCATTTTCTTTTCCATTAGCCATCTACATCTCCATATAACCCCAGACTGGGTCTACATTAGGGAAGTCAGATTTGGTGAACACGCTAGTCTGCCCTTTCGGGGTCTAGGCTCGGGGCCTTGGTTCTGAAGTCCTGCACAAACAAACCCTTAACCTTAATAGGTTTGCTTGGAGGTCAGGGGGACTTAGTAAGTAGGTTCATAACCCCTATAACCCAAATAGTAACCCTAATTATCCCCATTATTAGCCTGCTTACTAAGTCCCCCTGACCCTCCAAGTGGGGCTTAGGGATCCCTAAGCCCTAAACCCTAGTCCCTACACCTGAGGAGTCGACCTTGAGAACTTTGCCCATGAGTGTGAGCTCGCCCGTCATCGCAATATCTGGCCTCCCGTTGCAGATTTAAGGCTCAAAAATGCTCGTTCGATTGGGACCCTGTAGACATGGGCTTAGGGTTTAGGAGTAAGGGTTTAGGGAAATAACAGCAGTAGTACTGCAATAGTCGTATTCATGATAATAAAACAGCAAGAATCGAAACACAAATCATTAGCTGTCTTTACTTTGTTGGCTGTTGTACAGAGTTTTGCTGGACTTTGTAAAGGACATATTCACCAACTGATGTGAAGCCTTTTTCACTCACCAGACTGCCCAGCTGAGTGCAAAGCCCTCGCGTGAAAACGTTTGAGCCTATAGTCCCTCTTAAGTAGATAGACTATGGCTTCGGGTATATTATAATAAGATCCCCATATACCCCATATTCTATCTACTCAAGGGGGACTATATTCGTTCCCTGTCCTTCACTTTCTCCTGAGTCCTTGAGCCTTGCTTGCGCTATTCCCACCGGCCACCAAGACTTAGCTGCTTTCCCCAGGTGTTCTACAAGTCCTCATACCAAGAACTGAAAGCGCGGGTGAGGGGCTGCCGACTCGAAACTCCAAACCCGAAACCAAAGCTCAACCAGGAGTGTGTATCGCATGGTCGCTCCAAATTCAGGAGCTTGAGTAATTCTACAGCGGCCTTTATGAGTTCAGTGGGGCTCATGTTGACTCTGCAGGATGTCTAACAAGTGCCTGTAGCTCCTGAGGTAGAACCAAGATACACTACTGGTACATCCCAATGCTGTATTCTTCCTGTGGACAAGAAAAGCAGGGTTCCACTGACCAAAGCCTGCACAGCCATGGGCTATGGGGTTCGTGACTGGAGCGCTTCTTGCTCGGAGGATTTGCATTTGTAATCTGCGGAGAAGGCTGTTGAGGACCCAGGATCTACAGTGGATGAATGCACCACCATGTCCATACTGGATCTTACTGACCTGGATTCTACTGATAAGGCTTTGACGGGGCTCTGTGCCGGATCGACTTCTGAATTGAAGGTTCCCTTATAGTGATCATACCTAGAGGTTCATGGGACTCAGTAGCTACTTGTCAGTAGACCTACAATGTTATACATTTAGGTTTTCTGGAAAGTAAGTAAGCTCATAACCATGCTTATAAGTAGTTAACTACTGAGTCTCATAAACCAAGTACTCCGTCAAAGGATAGAACCTCCACAACTACCGACTATCAAATTCTGGACGCGTATTCAGGCCCAGTAAGATAAGGATCTTGCCTTCGCGTAAGGCTTCCTTTCAAACAAATAGGGGTTTGTTTGCTCAATACGGTCTCATTCAATTGGAACCCTTCTACCGGGGCCATTTTGAGGTCCGTTGAAGTAGCTTTACCAAACTTATACAGGAGCTAAGGACCATAATATGGGCAAATTTAAGCTCCTACACTACGTGAGCCATTGTCTAAACTCCTAGTATCCCCCTTAATAAGCATTATAGTAGTCCCCTACATAATCCCCTATATAACCCCCCATTAAGGAGTTTAGAATGTAGCTTATGTGTCTAGAATTGGCCGCTGGCAGCCTCACTGGCCGACCCAGGGCTAAACTGAGCAAGGCGGTTGCCATGGTCACGCCCGCGGATGGTCCATCCTCCAGAGGTGGGTACTTGGAGGTGAAGGGGGCGGGGGAGTTTAGGCCTGTCATGCCATTCCAGGTTCATGCTTCTAGCACGTCAACGCACGAAAAGCTCACTTGCACAAGAGAGCGCTGTATAGGATTTCTTCAGTGGGGTCTATGGGAGTCGATTAAGTTCTCAGCGAAAGCAAGGTCATCAATCAATCACGCCACTTTGCAGTTTCTCGTTAAGATATTTACCGCCCTGACCAATCGATATCCAATATGCTCCCAACACATGTTCGGGCTTCTGGCAAAACTAGCTGATGAAATTAGGGGGTGTGGAATGCTAGAAATTCGGGAAGGATTATTTCGTATCATTGTGGTGCTATAGTCTCCTAAGGAGAATTCTGGTCATCTCTTTATAACCCATATAAAGCCACAACTAGGTCCCCAGGGCTTCCCTAAACTGAGGAAGCTAGAATCCAACCCCGACCCCGAAACCCCAATCCCTGAATTCAGATTCCAGGCAGGTCTTGATTAATCTCGTTCCCCTAATCCTAAACCTTTCCACCTCCCTAACACTCCTCGAACAGTATACTGACTGGTACCATATTGGGGGTCTTCAATGCAGGTGCATTTAATATAGGGCCTGAATAACTCACCAACATCAATTTGAGGTCCATTTGAGGTACCCTATAATGACGTAATCATACGTGAGTAGTAGGAGCTTGGCAGGTTTCACTGCAAAATGGCCTTTGGAGTGGCAATCTCAGGGACATTCAAGTGGATCTGAGCCTCTGCAGGGCGAAGTACTGTAGGGCCTAAAGATGGGACATCATCCACCAATAATGGTTGGTTTAGGGTTTAGTTTAGGGTTTAGGGGTGAATCAGATGGCAAAGAACATGGAACATTAACTGGACACTGGGTGTACGTGGAAGCTTATAGGGCGTTTAACGCAGGGGCCTAAATAGTTAACTTCATCACATTGAAATGTTTACTTATATAAGGAATCTCGGGCTGTAATGTTTTAGCTCAAGCCTCAAAGAAGTACTGGAGCGTCACTAGTTCTTGGGATGGCAGTGAGGTTTGACTGCCGATCTACTGGTTTGCTATTAAGGAACTCAAAAGAACTTAAACAAAGTTACTCCAGGGGCCTCAGTCACTAGGAAGGAGCGTATCAAGCTGCCCAAACCAGCCGCACGCACCTTGTGTCAATACGATAGAATTCACAGCCGAAGCATGACCCAAAAGCCATCAATAAGGGTCGGAGCTGCAAATCCCTAAGCCCTAAGCCCTAAACCCTTCTTTTTCGGACTTGCAGAGGAAAACCCTAAACTAGGATTCGTTTTTGGGTTCCGGCTTGCGCTACATGCGCTGCACAAGAACATGAAGTCTCAATGGTCAACAGCAATGCTCAAGAAATTCATAGTCTTGTTACGTGGTTGAAGTTGTCTTTTGTCACTCCTTTTTCCGTCTTGCAACAGAAAGAGCCACGCTTCAAGCTTTTAGGTTTTCTCAGGGTGGAAGACGAAGCTCAGCGAATGCGACTGGTGTCTGCCCGAAGTTACAAATCAAGCTCCAAGCCTTCTTCGCTAAAGCGCCGAGCTCTACGAAAGGCTGAGCTTAAATACTTCCCAGATTCTATAATGGTACAATGTGTCTTGGGGCGAATAATTCCTAAGGGATGGCGGGGCTCTTGCTAGGGGTTCAGGATTTAGAGCCCTGATTTTCGGTGGCTCCTAAGAGTAGCAGCCGCAAAGGCGATGTACAAGCTAGAACCAATCACGATGATTCCTACTGCAAAGGCTGCCCACATACTTTGTACAACGCAGTGCCAATACCCCTCAGCCCTCAGCTATCCTGGTGAAGGGGATGATTTAACTGCTTCTCCAGGTTGTAAGAGGGAACGCTACTTTTTCGTCAACACCGGCAAAGAAACCAAGCATCCAAGACGCTCCAAGCCGAAGTCATGGCGTTGACCACATGACCGTGTGCTTGGAAGCTGTTTGCTTTTGACCCCTCGTGCTGAGACATCTGGCTCGCTTTCGGTAGACCTCTGCTTACAGCTGTGGTAGACTTTTCTCAACTCCTCAAACCTTGCCACATCTCTCACCCTGCAAAATCTCGCATATCTGTAGAAAGTGCCATAAGCTTTTATTCTACCCTAAACCTTTTGGGTCAACTAGCAACCTTCTCTTTGAGTGTCGTCGTGGACATACGCCATGGGTTTCCCCAATTTGCTTGCGCCCACGATAGGATGACCGCATCGCCGTTACACCCCAAGCAGCTGCCTTGTCCAAGTAGGAGTTATCGGGAGACAGCCTACACGGACCAAGCTTTTTTATTGAAGGGTCGCTGTGCATTTAGGGCCAGGGTTCTGGAGCTTTATCTGCAATACCCTAAACCCTAAACCCTAAGCTCTAAACCCTAAAAAGGTTCGTTGATTCATGCTGAGGCGTTTCAAGATTCAGGAAGCAGGTTTCTGGATTTGCAAAATTAGGGATACCATTTCTAGGGGTCCCCATAACAAGTATTATAGTATCTTGGATTGTATTTTGGGGTTCCCTTACTCAGGGTTCAGGATCTGCGGTGCTTCAGGAAAAGACCACTTGTGCTCGAGAGACCACGGGTTGCGCCTTTCAGCCTGAATCTCGCCGGAACACTGCAGATCTGGCCCTTCAGTTCTGTTTTATGGGGACCCCCCAAAACAAAATGGTACCCCTAACCCTAAACTCTATATAATCCCTATAGAACCCCCAAAGTAAATAGTTTCCGTACTGTGGCAATTGAATTCACCAAGTGCGCGTGCACATCTGTTTGCATGACCCTTGCCCTTCTCTGCTGAAGAAGCCCTTGCCGGCCAAGTGGTGAGAATCAGAATCGGGACCCTCCAGATTAGAGATTTCTGGAAACATACAGTGCATTACTCCATGGATACCCTCAGCGCTAGAACTTACGTTAAAAAGACCATGTAGCCTCTTACGGGAATGTGAAGAAATTACGCACGTTAGTTGCCCTGACTCTTGAAAGAAGGGGAGGGGTGGGGGTTTGCATGGCAGTCTGCAAACACGTATCCCCTTCTTCTTGCCGACCTTGGGACGCCAGTTCGAAGAAACCAACCAATTTCTTCTCATAGTAGTTTGCATTCTCTTCTCCATTCTCCCAATATTACCCCAAAATACTATAGTAATAGTGGTTTCCGTGTTATTTTCCATTCTCCCAATAACCCCTAAACCCTGAACCCTGAATAGTAGTTTCCATTTTCTTTTCCATTCTCCCAATATTACCCCAAAAATCTATGGTAATAGTAGTTTCCATCTTTATTTTCTATTCTCCCAATATAGCCCCTAAACCCTAAACCCCAAATAGTAGTTTCCTTTTTCTTTTCCGTTCTCCCAAGGTCCCAATATTACCCCAATATACTACAGTAGATCCAAGGCCAGAACTCTCGCAGAAACATCCGCGCGAACCTCAGTAAATTGCATTTGCGCCGGCTTGCAAACGGTTGAAGATACGTGGTCATCCTACAGTACTCAGTACACAAGATACTTCGGACCACCCGCAAACATCTCGTCTGAACTCACAAACTTATTGATTTAGTAATTTCCCTAAATAAGGGGACCCCAATATAGACCCCAAAATACTATAATCTTTATTATGGGGACCCCAAAGGTAGCCCTAATTTTGGGAAACCCCCATTTCAAGCCGAGGGGCGTAAGCGAGATGCTACTGGACTCGCTCATGACACTCCCCAGTTGGCCGGTGACCTGCATTCCCCATTCCCCCTATAGGGGGTTATGTAGGGGATATATAGAGATACTGGAAAAGAAAATGGAAACTACTATTTAGGGTTTAGGGCCTGTTGCGCTCATGTTTCTATAGGTTTTGTGGGCTTTGAAGTTGCGGGCTTCGTGCAAGGGCGACTACAAGCTGCATGTCATAGCCTTGCCCGACCGACCAGGTAAATGACAAGAATAACGGTAGCAATAAGAAAAGCAGCTTCAGTGATACTGGTGATAGTTATAGTAACTAGTAATGACACTGCTACTCATACTGGTAATAGAAAATTACATGTATGCTAGTCATAATGATAACAAGAGCATAACGATGCTGATATACATAGGGATCTTTGCAGCGCCTCCTCAAATCCAGCTGGTGCAAGACATGTCGGGTTCTCTGCGAAGAAGGTGTGTTACTCTGAGCTCGGAAAGCCTGTATCCTTGTTCGAACCTGTCTTGAAACAGGGCACGTTCCGTAACTCGCCAATTCTTCCCCAAACCGACCCTGCTTCCCACGCACTTCCCTTGTTGGAAGTACCTCAATTTCGGGTCAATATTGGACAGCATGAATGCATGCTCAAAACCAAGTTCCCTCACACTTGCTCCAGCATGCAAGGTTTGTGCGCTAAGGACCCCGAAGAAGACACCCAATCATGGATTTCCGACTCACCCTCCCTACAAGACTCCTCCTTAATTAGCGCATTTGAGGGATTGTCAGGGCTAATCTAGGCAAAGAACCCATGCAAAAACTGTTTGGAGCCATACTGATCGTGTTCTGAAATCCTGAACCTATATTGGGGTTTCCAAGAATTCGCCCCTTTCAAGGAGGTAGTGCCCATACAGCAATATATATAGACAGGGTATAGGGTTCCCAAAACATTGGGGTTGCTTGTCCTTTCAGGGTATGTATTGTGTTGCATATTGTGGCCCCTTTTTTATGGCAACCCCCATATTGCATTCCGAATCCCCCATGCTAATGCTGATAGGATTGCCCGTCCTGCCTGCATGGAGCTGAGATCTGCGTCCTCGTTGGCATCCGGCGTGGTGGGCTCTGGCCTTAGGACCCGGTTTTTGGCTTCGGCAAACTCTATAGATTCCACGGGGTAGGGGTGTCGAAGTCATTGAGTGTCTGCCTGGGCCTCATTGAAAGGGTTCTGATTGTGGAAGCTGTGTGGGCTTGTTTCGTGTTGTTGCAATCGTACGCTGGGCTTCAGAAATTCTTGCAACCACCGACCTCGGGCTAAAGAGCAAAGGCGCAAAAGTGTGAGCCTCCTTGCCTTCAACAAACGTGCTGCTGGAACTGACCGTTCTTGAAAGTGCACCCCCACAACGGGGCCTGCCTGCTTCGTTCCCTGTAGCAGGTCCTTGTAGCACATGTTTCAAACTTTCTGTCTTGCAACCGCCTTGCCTGGCCGAGAAAGGACACACCAGGACCATTCCATGGACAATCCAAGCTTCAAACTAGCCTATACAGAGCTCGGATGCCCACACCCTAAGCTTCCGAAGAAAAGTTGCCAAGAAAGTAATTAATAATGATCATGCTCCTGCTGTATGAAACAACATCCCAAAACATCCCCCGATGGAAGCTGCAAATCACTTTGTACCCTTTGAGGCTTAGAGCCCAACTTATCTTGAGGAAGATCGGCCTCCTCCACGCGAAGTTGCAGTTACCAGGATTAGGGTCTTTTTTCATGTTTTAACCAAAGGGCTTTACACCCTCACATACGGCACTGGCTCTTTCAAGGTTAGGGTCTGGGGCTTGAGGTTTAGGGTGCGTGTTCTTGCAATTCGCATACCCATCTTTGGTAGTATCTATTCCCATGTTCGAGGGATCATGCGGACAAATGCCATGCAGCATTCCCGAAGAAGCATCCTTGCCCCCTTGCAAGCTACAACCGCTACTAGCAGCTGCTAGCACACGGGCAGACCGATGACCTTGCTTTGATAGATCTCCCTATTCGGCCTAGATGGCTTAGCTGACTAGCTTGCTGGCATGCAGGAAAGAGTTGACCATCTCACAGCGGCTTGCTAATTCAATGGAATTCCCTAAACCCTAAACCCTAAACCCTATGGCCCATTCCATTTACTGACCAGCAGCTAGGCCACCCACACTTTTATTTTGACATGCGCGCAAGAGCCCAGTCTGGATAAGTCCCCCAGACTAGAGGGCCAAATGCCAATTCATGAATCTTGTTGCTGTTGATTACTGTTACAATTGCTATATAGTACTATCCCTGTTGCTATATTTACTATTACTATTAACTAGAGAGCGTCGCCTGCCTCGTGCCCACACATACTTAGCGGCTTGCTACAGAAACTTTGTTGCATCGGAATGGCCTGGAAACTGACACTGTCACTGATGATCTCGATGTCCAAGCCTGCTGCACAAGCAGACAATAGCGGAAAACAAGATTTTGCAGTTTCCGAAAATTGAGGGCCCAATATAAGCCACAAAATAAGAGAATCCTTGATTTAAAGACCTGCGACAAGGAATCCTTAATTTTGGGACCCTCCCATATAGCCTAGTTGCAGCGCAAATTTTATCCTCATGCAGCGGGTACGTCTTTAGAACCAAGTTTGACTTGGGTTGCTTGCATCCAATTTTCCTCCTACCCGATTGCACCTTTCTATCCCGCAGCAGCATTGCCAGTTGACCGTGCCAGTAGCTCAGTAGCTGAGATCCTTCTGAGGCACGCTGCAGGATGCCGAGTGCTTGCAAAGTGAGGACGGTCCAGGTATCTCCGTAACCGTCCACGGGGACCTATAACTACTACATAGGCAGAACCAACAAGCTGTGCGAGCAAGGTGTTTCGGCTAAATCTGAATTTAGTATTAGCAATGCCCATGTCTTTGCTGTTGCACGTCTCTTCGCCGTGTACGGATGCCTTGCCTTAAAGCAGCCCTGTGTTGAACCCGGATCAGAACTTGGTGGAACTGGGGATATTCAGGAAAGACTGTGGAAGAAAGCCTGTGGCATCTCATGGCATCCGTATCCCTTGCTACAGTCCCCACGCCGACCAAGCTTCAGTCATGCTTGGATATGGCTGGGTGTGCTAGGGCTGTTGCCCTCTAGAAACTAAATCCAATTAAAGAATTTCGAAGACTCAGCCATCCTCCCCTACAAACAACCTTTTGCAAAAGGCTGTATTCTGAACCATCTACTAAAAGAGAGGAGGAATGGCTTGATGCGAAGAAAACAAGGTCCAACTGCTGGGCAGACGCCTCCTTGAGAGGGCCAGTGCCAAGTTTTCTCCGGCGCCCCGTGGCTTAAACATCCGATCGGCACATTGAGGTGCAGCTTTTGTTCACGGTTCAGCGTGCTAGGCGTTCTACTTGCTTTTGGTGCCATGCAGCTGTCGGATCCGATCGGAAGAGGTCCATCAAGCCTCCCTGCAGCTAGTAAAAAATTGTGGCGCTGCTCTACGCACTGCAGCTAGATGGGCAAAAGGGACCGTTGCCTGTACAGCATGTTGCCGGGCAAAGCTGGCTCAAAGGCGCAAAAAGCTGAGGATGTCCATCGCAGAAATGAACCTCAGAGAGAATTTCAGTTGGTTCGAGCTCAAGATCCAGCTCGCCGCAGCCGGCCTCCTTCATGTTTTCGGCCAATGCCTGAAGCTGAGATCTCTGCGCCTCGCTGGCCCCATAGAATGCCTCCATAGCCGAAGGATACAAATCCCAGAAGGCCTGCCAAGCCACCGAGTCTGTTGCTGCATCTTCGCAGGGAATCTCATCTGTCCAGAACTGTACTTCATCGCGACATTGCTGCAAGCATCCTTGGGCCTGAACCATGTACATCGGATTGGCCGAAGGTTCCACGCACCCGCATGTTACACTGCAGACCATGCGCAGGAGCTGCGAATGGGGACCATGGCAGTGGGCAGCCATGTCCGCACAGGTACTGTTGCTTGGCAATCCTAGGCCGATGGCTGCTGACCACCAGTACGGCGCGTATCTGTCAGGAATAGCATCTCCCCGTCTCCAGAGGAACCAGTTGTCAAAATCATCGCACCGCAGTGACTGCGTCGTGGAGGTGGCCACCGTCTCCAAACGCGTCCTCTCAAAGTCACGTATGTTGTCGACAGCTAGAAGGAGCTGGCCCTGATGTGATTGACTTGACAGAGCATACTCGCGCACTTCTTGTGCAACATAGCCTGGCCGCAAATCCTCAGAAAATTGCACGGTTGGTCGCACGACGGCCACACCATGATGATCATTTCTGCCAACCACAAAATCTTGGTTGCCAGCACAGTACTCGTGCTTCAAGTCTTGCATGGTGGCAGAGAGTGGGGCAACCAGCTGGGACCACGTCAAAATCATTGCCACTGCGAACAGCAGCACCACGAGAAGGCCCTCGATCTGGCTTCGCCATACAGAGCTGCGGAAGTGCAAGGGCTTGAGCTTCTTGATGCTGACCCGGAATTTCATGGGCATGAAAGCTCCGTAAAAGATGGTGTCCAGCTCTAGGAGATTTTTCAAGACCACAGCATGCAGCATAAGCCGCCTGACAGATGTAGTGCTTGCAATCCATAGAATGCCAGCGACGAGCAACATGCAGGAGATTGCAGCCTTTGAGAGCCGAACGATGTAGAACAAGCAACGCCGTGGGATGGACACGCAGGAGAGTAGTGCGCCATCAACAATTTCAGTGGAGCCACGTGGCACATGCCACAGAGCCTCGACGGACAAAAGGATTGAGCGCAGCTCCCTGCCAAGATAGAGGCACCACCAGAAAATACAGAGAACGCAAAGGACAGTCCCAGGGGACAGGCCATCAGGGACCAACTGAGCATCTTCCAGGCCAAGATATGCATTTACCTGCCCAATCAGGTCGGCCTGCTTGTTGGACATGATCAGGGAAGAATCTCCGCTGCATACACGCGACACAAGACTTGTGTCTGCAAGATCCAGATGCTTGTGGTCATGCGCGGCCCCCATTCTCCATCTCTGTGCCGGGCCAATCTCAGCCGTCAAAGGGTCTCCCAAGAAATCCCTTGTCAGAAGCACAATGGTAAACGCAAGCTGCATCAGAGGGCTTGCGATGACAACGGCACTTGCGACAATGGTGTCGAACCATCCAGCCCCAGCAAGCCCAATGACCAGCACTGCGTTCCACGTCGACTCGCCGAGGGGAACGGGCTCTTTCGGCCCTTCTGGCGCGCTCCGAGCTTTTTCCGTCGGCTGCAAGTCTGGGTTGGGGACTTCCTTCTCAGGACATATTGCCTCAGGCATGTTGACAATCTGCTCAGGACAAGCATCAAATGTATGATCTTTCTGCTGCCTGATTTCGTACTGCAGTTCGTCCACTCGTGCCATGCACTGCGCAATAGCCCGCTCTGTTTCAACCTGAAAACCCATACGAAGCCCTTCTCTCAGCCCTAGCAGAACGGCTTTCTCAGCCTGAAACTCCGTTCGAAGCTCTTCTTTCAGTGCTCGCAGCAAGGCATCATAAAGCTTGGGGTCCCATCCATCATCCGAAGCCATGACTTCTGCACCGCTGCCCGAAGCCCCCTTCCTCGCCACTTAATGACTCGAGCCTGCGAAGTGAGCTGTGGTCATAGGAAACCCCAACCCATCACTGATTTGTCGAATGCTTTGCTCAGCGATCTCAGCGAGCCTCTGAAACCAGGAAACGCCGCAACATCCACCCAAGAAGCAAGAACCCCGTTCAGTGAGAGGCAGACAAATGGATAGAAGGGCACCCATCACACCGGGGTTGGGCTTCAAGACCACAAAGCCGGCTGAAACGTTTCAACTTGAATCCCTCTGTAACCCTTCCAGTAACTGCCGATCCTGTGCATAGGAACTCCTCTAAATCTTCGGATCTGCTCAATCCTTAAGGATGACCACCCATAAATCTCAGTTGGATTTCAGGATACTGGGGTGTAGTCTTCCCTAAGTAGATAGAATATGGCTTTGGGTAAATAAAAGCCGGATCGCCATGTACCCCATATTCTATCTACTTAAGGGGGACTACACCCCTCTTCTGAGCAGCCACCATATCAAACCAAGACTGCGCCGCAAGAAGCTGGCCTTTCAGCATTCGCCCTGGTGGCGGGTGATGGGTTCGCTTGCACCAGCGCTAGGTTTAAGGGTTCACGGCTACTATAATATGTTAAAACGGATAATAGTACACTATCATATGTTTTCATATTGTATAGTATAGTAGAAGCCGGAAAGGTGCGGCTTTCGCTTGGGTAACGAAGGTCTGATTTGGCGGGCAAAGAATTGGGAGCAGGAGATTTGTCGGGGTTTGCTTCGCCTTGATTCTGCCTTTTCCGAACTTACCTTATGTCGCTTTTGCTAAGCGTCCTGCAACCAATTCGAAATCAAAAGGCCAAGTGGCCTGAATCCGTGGAGAAGTGTTGTAAGCTAGATTAACCTTAGACATATGTATCATGTAACTACACTCTAGAATGTTGCACCGCTTTTTGTGAAAAGACCGTGTTTTGGCCGGCACGCTTTCAGTTTCAGGCCATTGTTGGGAAGACCCTGTGTAATGTCTGCTGGTTTGGCCCCAAAAATGAACAACTCTACAGATTTTGAGGTCCGAGAAAAGGATTTAGGAAGGCAGCTGTTTTGAAATCCTCTCACAACTCAGTCCTGAGAGCTTTAGGCACAGAATCCAACTACCAAATCCCAAAACTGAAGCCGACCATTTTTCATCTGAAATCCTTATTCGAAACCTTAAAAATTATAGCCTAAATCATGTGGGCGAAGGGGGTAGTCCAGCAGAATCTTGGACGTTCAATAAATACTGTTGTTTGGGGACTTTCTTTAGATTGCTGTCCAAGGGCCCTGCAGGTTTTCGGGCCCGGCCATCCCTTTTAGATCAGCCCTCCAAACCGGATCGCCCTCCTGCCTCAAGCTGTGCCGAGGGCTCACGCATGGCATCTGTAAGGTCCCACAGTCCGTGTGCATGATCGTGATCGCGTATGTTTCGCTCTCATCAACATGCTTGCCAGCACTTGCCTCCAAGTCATAACTCTACGTTGTCCCCGCTGTCCAAGTTGGGTTGCTTGTTTTGTTTGCGTTGCATATGAAGGGCACGCAGAAGGGAAGCCTACTGTAGAAGCAGTACAGGCCCTAATCACTCGTAATGCCAGCTCCTTGGAACCCCCAACTGACCACGGCATAAGGAACGCAAAAACCATGGTCCATTTGTTTCAAGCCCTCGCAGTCAGCCTCACGCGCCCAACGCGGTGAACCCTAAGCCCTAAATCCTAAACCGTGGCCTTAAAACATGTTGCAATGTTGCTTGGCGGCCTCGGGCTTCAATGAAGAGAGTCGCACCACCTAGGTTCGTCCAGGCCAAGCCCATGACCTGGGCCAGGGCTTGGGGATGTTTAGTGTTTAGTTAGGTTTTAGGGTAGCACTGGTTCTTTTCGTGAAGGGATTCTGGTGACCCCGCAGCATTAATAATGGAGAATCACATGGCAAAAACATAAACTAAGATTCTGCGGGTGTTTGCCAGGATTACGACGGATGGGGCTTTCAGAGGACTTTGGTTACCGCCATACGAGATGGGTGCTTCCAGGGTTCTGCTACGCTCATCTAAAGACAGCACTGACTATTGCGGATGCCTGCGATGCCTCTTCCTGGGGACAAGCTCTGATTGAACTACAATTGGGGGCAACACTACAAAAAGTACTCGGGCTTTTTCGATGCAGCGCCAGTGGTGCAGGGCTGTACCAACGTGCAAGACTTGGCGGGCAAGGGAGCGGAGTACGTCCAGAAAGCCTAGGCAACGCAAAACATCCCAGGCTTACTCACCAAAGACCTCCGCTCTCGAGTTCGGGCATCAAACCATACCCCATGCATTCCCCTTCCTACATAAACCCACGGAGGAATAAGGGCCTTCGCGGGGCAATCGCATCTTCATGTTGAAAGGAGCCTTAGGGCGGAGGAAGTCCAAATCACTGTGAGGAGCAGTACCAAGTATCCAGCAGACGATGATGATGAGGCAAAAGCCACCAAGTTCCCTGTTGCTGATCGTGTTCACACCTTCTCAATCCGCCTCATTGATCCCGATACTACTTTGCTACATCGGCTGAATCGGCTGTCCTGTACACTCGCCCAAAACCCTGCCCTGCAACCTGCTTTGCTTCATAAGAAAATTGAGCAAGCATGTACACCCCCTCGTGCCATCCTATCCACGCTGCCCGCGGCAGCGTCATCTGCAGAATCCGTGCTGGGGTACAAGTTAAGATTACAAGCTAATCAAGAGAGTGGTTCGTCCGGGACCGCACAAAACTCTACATGCAAACTACGTACACTTGCGCACCTTGCCTTCATGTGTCGTAGTATCTGCTATCAGTATGTCCCGAGACCGGGACCATGATGCAATATATGGGTCCATATGCGCCATCTGGACTAGGGCTTTTGGGGCTATATACTCCGAGCTTGGAGATGCCGCGTTGTATCCCGGGTGGATATGCAGATGGAACTCGCTTCCATCGAAACCCTACGAACTCTGAATGCCGTATGCTCTAAACTCCATGGCTGGCTTGGGGACTAACGGGTTAGGTAGGGTTCAGGGTTCTTGCAGCACCCAGGGTTTGGGCTTAGGCGTGAGGGGTTACAGGTTTGAGACTAACAGACCTCAATGTTGTCAAATAGACTAGACCGACCAGCCCAGCACGGGCTCTGAATTGCAAGCATCCGATGTGCAGCGGAAGCTTTGTCCACTCGCTGGCGGCAACCATAGCGGCCCTAGCTCTAGGCTATATGGGGGTTTCCCAAAATTAGGGGTACCATTTTGGGGGTCCCCATAATAAGGACTATAGTATATTGGGGTCTAAATTGGGGGTACCCTAATTTTGGGAAACTACCATATGTAGGCGCTTCAAGCAAGTGAGACAAAATTCTCAAGCTCTCCATGTTATCCTTGAAGTGACGACAAAGCTTTCCCAGCACATCGGCGCAAGTTGTGCAACCATCGCTGACCCTCCGTCAAAATGAACTCTCCGGAACATGGCATCAGTCTGTGCATGAACAGGGCCGCCGACAAAATAGACCCCAAGAAATCATACAATAATCCATACAATAATCCGTTGTCATAGGGACTCCCAGAAGAAGACTCCTCATTTCTGGAAACACCATATGAAGGGCTCGGGAGAATGCCGCCTTTAAGTCAGTGTTGGGTGATCCTTTTTGGAGAGGACAGCCAGGGCTGCACCAAGGGATCTAGGACCGTTCGGTCTTAAGGTACTTTACCAGACTTGCGTCTTGGACTCTTGTATCAGGGGGCTCAAAAAGATAGGCTAAAGGATTCCTATTGTAGATACCATTACTGGTTTATGGGGTGAG
Organism: Symbiodinium pilosum; assembly: GCA_905231905.1. Taxonomy (NCBI): domain Eukaryota; class Dinophyceae; order Suessiales; family Symbiodiniaceae; genus Symbiodinium; species Symbiodinium pilosum. The sequence continues at coordinate 19,990 of CAJNIZ010002470.1, forward strand.
GGTGTGGGGTTGTTGGGCGTATTTCCAGTACCCTGGTTTCTTTTACTTCACCTTTTGAGCCATCTGATTGTAGCGCAGAGGTGAAACGCACTATCCTCCACCATAGCTGATTGGAGGCATTCTGATTTGGCTGAGGAGGCCTACACCTTGTAATAAAGGCACTTGTGGTAGTTTCCCTAAATTACTGTTCCCAAAATGGGGGAAATGTATATAGGGCCCCGTATTACAATGGGAACCCAAATATAGGACCCCGTATTATAGGGAATTTAGACCAATACCCTTATAGTACCCTCAACTGTGGGTTGAGGGTTTAGCGGCTTTCTTGAAACGGACAATGAAATGAAAACTGCGATTAAAACAGCCACCAAAATGTTCCGTGGCCTCAGGAACCTCATCACTCAACCCGTAAAAGAACGCTCAATTTGGAACCTGGGCCTCTTGATGCTACCCCCCCCCCCGAAACAACTCGGAAGCCACACGAGGCTTTCCGGAAATTGGTCCCTTTCTGGGGATTCCCCTATTTATGGGAACTACCATATAGCCCCCTTGTATAAGTACAGCCGTCCTTGCAGTGGTACTGCCCTTTTTTGGCTTTCATCTTTCAGGGCAACCAACCTGCAAAGGTTGGCCGAGGCAACCTGCGTAGTTGAGTGGTAGTACTAATACTAGTAGCTGTATTTCTACTAATATTACTGTTTAGGGTTTAGGGTTACTACTAGTAGTAATACTAGTAAATCATAATAAGCTTACGGTTTAGGGCTCAGAAATAGTCGATATCCGCAGCCGGGGCGTCACCATCATCCGCTGCCTCATCGGGGTCTGGGATTCAGGATGCAGGCTCGGGGATTGCTCGAGTTGCGCAGAGGATCACTGGGGGTACTTGAACGGCCTCCAAGAGCATTTATGAAGAGGTTCCTTTATACCAGAACCGTTAATTGTCCATGTTCTTTTCCGTTTGATTCTCCATTGTTGTTGATGAGGTGTTGGACTTGAGATTAAATTGTTCAGGGTGAAGGTTCATGATCCAGTTTGAAAGCTGGGACTTGAACCTGTGAGGCGACCCACCAGATCGGTGAAGCGCCATCAACCTTCAGCGTTCAAGCACTCTCTTCAGGTCTGCGGACCTAGCAAGAACCAGGAAAAGCTTCGCAGCAACAGACAAGAATCCTGAACTCTGAAAACTTACTGGTGGCTAGTAGGCAATACATCATGAGATTATAGATTGTAGCGATTGTATTCCCTTATTCCCCACAGACAACCACCAGTAAGAAAACTAGAGTAGCTCTATGCAAGCAGGGCACAAAGGCTTCACACCCTTGTGTTTAGCAGGGTGCGGGTTCCCTATACGAGCCCCTGGCTGCTTTCTCCCTTGTGGCAGTAGGCCCCCGCCAGCATGATGCAGGAGTTGTGTAGACATGTTTGAATTTGGGCGGGAAATGTCATGCAGATAAAACATGGGATGTGTCATGAATGCAGCAGCAACGTGAGGAGTATTTCTTTCCAGAGCAGAAGCTCCTAAAGCTTGCCATATCATACCTGAAGCAAGCAGAGTTGGACTTGAATTTGGATACTGCTCCCACTCAGTAACAGTTACGCAACACTTGTAATGTGCCCCCCAATCCTACGATTGTTACACACTGTTACGTCACTACGGGGGGAGCACTCAAGACATGACGCTTGTCGCCCACTTTGGCCCAATCTCTGCAACACGGCCCCTTTTGATGTTTGATTGGCCCTAGCTTTCCGGAACCCGCGAAGCATTCAACTGCATGCGTTTAACTTCCTTACACGTAGAATCCAGACCTAAACCCTAAACCATTTTGGGTCTGAATGTTTCCTATTCCCTCTAAGCTTCCCGAAGCTTGAAAGCCCCTACATATCCCTGGACTCACTGAAGTACGTAGCCCGATGTTGAGCAACCCCAATCCCGTTTTGCCTCTCAATACGCGCAGCGAGTACTGCAAAGAGAAAGCCTGACCTTCATACTTGACCACCTGGTGCTTGGTAGGGCATGGCGGAATGGATCCCGCGTTGCTCCTTATATACTTCCTTATAATAGTTTCTACAACCGATTCTTTCATTACCCGAAGCCTTCACCCGCCCCAGACTCAAGAAGTTACCAGTGGAAGAATGGATACTTACCAACATCATGCCCTTGTAATCCCCATGTAAATGCAGTAGACTATTCCCCAAGTCCCGATTTCTATTGTTTGAACCCCTGCACTAAGCCAGCCTCTTCCTCCTCGTCTTCGGCTGGAGCACCATCCTCCCCGGCCGGAGCCTCGTCGCCACATGGTGGATGAATTATGGACCCTCGTTTCCATATATGAGTGACAGTAAACTCTAAGCCCACGAGCATATGTATATAGAAATGCACATATGGAAGCTCCCAGAAAGAGGGGGAGCCCAGTATAAACCCCCAAATACCATACTCCTTCTTGTAGGGCCCTCCCCGAAGAGAATATATACGTCCAGTTTCCATGCATGTTCGAATATCTTGTCCATTTCATTCTCGAATAGGAGCTATAGTCTAAACTCGTAGTATATCCCTGTTTTTAACCCCTATACTGCTGCCCTATATGATTCTCTATATAAGCCCCTTGAAGGAGTTTAGAATATAGTTCGCATGACCGGAGGAATACATCAGACATACCTGCACCCTTCTGGTGACGACTGTGCCAATCTGGGTTGCTGTTAAGGAACAAATAACTTACTATAAGCAGGAAATCCTACATTTACTATATACCCCTTCTGTGGTAGCTTCATTCGCTTAACAGCAACACAGTAATTTGCCACACTCTTCTGGTTGGAGGGAATAGCGTCATTGTCCATGATTGGTCGGATGATCTTGAGGCCTAGGTGCGCGCACCACGGTGGTAAAGGTCTGTCAAGGCGGTCCCACCTAAATCAGGATATGTCTGGCAAATCCTTAAAACTATACCAGTTGTACAGCCCATGTTGCTTGCTATGACACACACACACAAAGATCTTTAACTCCCCTAACAAACCTATAAGACCTCCCGGCTCCCACAAGGTAAATTTGCTATATCGCTCGATATGTCCATAATATCCTGTATGCCTGTCCGCTGAAGGATCCCGACAATACCCTACCCTGAACCCGGCAAACACGTATGCCATCTCTACTTCAACCGCTTTACAGGGACTGAGTGCAGGAGACCTGCATAACCCCCGGACAAACACATAGCAGCCTTATTCCATATTCCCCGTATGCACTCAAATATACACGTACAAACCTTAAACCCTAAGCCCTAAATCTTAACCCCAAGCCCTATAACCCTACACACCTTAACTTTAAGCCCAAAAGCCTCCAACCCTAAAACCCTTAATCCTAAGCCGTAAAACCCCCTAAACACCCCTACTTCTGAAGTACTGAAGTCTCACGAGTTCTGCACCTCCTCAGCGGGCGTCTCCTCCGCTGGGAGTCCGAGCTCACCACTTTCCGGGCTTCCAAGATTCCTAGGCGGTTTGAGGGTTTAGGGTTGAAGGGTTTAGGATGATTCAAGGGTTTAGGGTTTAGGGTTAAAGGGAGCTTACTGTACCTCTGGTTACCAGGTTAGGGATTATACATGGAGTTTATGTGGGGATAAAGAGAAATAACCCCAAATAATGGAGAATCAGCTGGAAAAGCTATGGGAAAATGAAGTGGACACTGTGGTATATGTGTGTGTATAGCGTTTTTTCTTTTTTTATTCGGGTTAGCAGGACATGAGAGAATGGAAAAGGAAAGGAGAACTATATAGGGACGACTAACCATAAGTATAAATATATGTAAGGATCCATTTCTTCATTGCTTGCTAACCAGTTGTAAGTAAGGGATGAGGCAGGATACGGGATCCAGGTGCCCCCGCGGGAACCGTTAAAGGGGAAGATTTACAGATTCATTGTATATATGTTTATGTGTATATATGACTATATACTTTATATATATATATATATGTAACCATATGTGTGTGCGAATATGAAAACATGCGTATACATAGATAGACATATACATGGGGCATAGGGCTTGGGATTTGAGTCTTTGCTGCTGACATGGTTTCAAGGCTTTGGGATTTATAGGGTGTAAGTTTCAGGCTTGAGGTCTAGTCCTGAAATCTTTGGGGGCGTGGCTTCAGGTTCAGATTTGAGGATTTGGCTTCCTGCCTTGGCGGGTCTGGTGTCTGGCTATAATTAGGACTTCTTTCCCGTGCAGGGTAGGAGATTTAGGGCTTATGGTTTGGAGGATGCGGCTGTAGGACTAGCATTCAGGGCCGAGAGGGTTTGGGAGTCGGTTTGGGGGGATGGTTTCGGGACGCTTCAAGTTTAGGGTTTAAGGTTATTGTGCAGGGTGTACGGACTATGCACGGCTTCTGGGGGTCATGGGGTTAAGGGTCAGCCTCAAGATTTGACGGTTAGCTGCTCCTCAAACAAGGGATGTAGCTAATGTCAGTCTCAAAAGATTCGACCTAGGTCATCATCCAAGGAAAAGGACGGACAGAGGTGGCTTGAGTGGTCAGGATTTGGCTGATTGTCTCTCCATGCGCAACCCGGAATCCTGCCTTGCCAAATCCAATCAAGTCTTTCGCTGACAAGCAGTCGCTTTTTCATGAGGTCCCGAAAGGAAGATTTCGCGTGAAGGGAAGTCTTGGGATTCTCTCCCCTACCCCATATGCCTTCCCCTACCCTACCCCCTCAACGAATCTTCGCCCCCCTCTACCCGCTAGCCCTCACCCAACCACATGCTACCACCAACCCCCTAGCCTCCGGGGCGTGGCTTTGCCAGATTTCATCCGGAGCCCCACACCCTTTCCTCGGGAAATACTCCTCAAACTAGCATTCGGACATTTGCCAGAAGTCAGCTTACATTGTCCTTGCAGTCGCTAGCCAGTAATCCGGTACAGACAACGATGAATGCAGTTCTATCTGCCGTATGCTCCCGGGTTCGTGCCACGAACCGCCATCCAGGCCCTAGTCGGACTTGGGCCGTTGGTCTTTATCTGTTTACGACACCACCTACCAACTAACGCCTGCCTTACATTGATAAGCATCCCTAGGTACTGAGACTGCCAATGAACCCCAAGCCCCAAACCCCAAGTCCAATCCTAAACCTATAAACCCTTTTGTAGCCCGAACTCGGAAAGCTGCCGGTGCACTCAACAGCAGCAACTTCATAACCACCAATCCCGAACCTCCAAATGTACTCTTAAGCTTATCCCCCAGCTCTTCGGACACTTGCATCTGCCAGGCTGCGATGGCAGCGACTCAGGCGGAGAAGCCCCGCCCGCGGAGGGTTCCTGGTAGGATTTCACATTTTGGGACCCTTAAGAAGGGGTGAAGGGAGGTTTGAGAAGGTGCTTACGGGGGGATTTCAGAAAGGGCCCTGGGACGTTTGTTGTTCATCTTTAGGGCTTCTATTCGCCCTGCAGAAGGTTCCTGGAAATCAGACATACCTCTTCATCAGCACTGTGCTGTCGATCTACTGTAGTGCTGACACCGGCATTATGGCGAAGTGGTCCATCCTCACAGCCCATGTTCGACACCCCCATTAGGTGAGCATATTACCAAACACACATGGCATCCAAGAAAGTAATTCCAAGAGTAGAGAATATGCACTTTGACTTGGCTCCACCCGGTTGACACTTAAGGGTTCTTCCCTACCTAGCACCCTCAAACCTTCTCGTCGCACGCCCCGGATATTCGGAGAGAACTTCCCTTGCCCGGGCAAGCAGTATCCGCGGCTTGGGGCTTGCGGGCTGCTTTGCGCTTAGGGTTTACGGTGGAGGGTGAAGGGCTAACAGTTCAAGGGTATTTAGATGATTCGGGAGCTGCTCAAATCAGTGGGTTCTTATGGGACCTCAGGGATATGCATGCAGAGGTTATGAGATTATAAAGGTCAACACTTGGGCTTCCATAGGGATTATTTGAGACATCTCCATTTGGGGGCTATGCTGGGCTTATCTCCCGTCACATTGTTCGCTGATTGCAACAAGGCGTTGTCTCGACTGGATGCGTCCTTGTGCTGAGGATCCTTTGAAGCAGTCGTACATTTATCAGGTTTTAGGTTGTATGATGGAGGATGTGTGCTGCTGAATGCGTAGGGTAGTCGTCCATCCTCTTTTGGAGCGTCCTTATCATGAGAATCCTCCTTTTGCACAGAGAGCAACATGGATATATATATGTATATATATATACACATATATATGTATATGCATTACCTTTTCGCTCCACTACTGCACGGACGTAATAGCACTGCCCCTCGCCCACCGCCCGGTACCAATGCCTCTCCATTTTTTTTCGCACCTTAGTTAACTCCAAAAAAAAAACAAAGTGGAGTTGCATCGGAGAAGTTCAGCTTTGATCTTGAACTTATGCAGCAACTCAAAGGGGGGTTGTCCAATATTCCTCCATCTCGGATTGGGAGCTTGCGGCGTGCAGCTTGCACTCGCGCGCAGTTTGGCTCAAAATGGTTT
>CAJNIZ010002470.1:52772-64301 GCA_905231905.1 Symbiodinium pilosum
GGGGCAGCTGATGCTCATGATGCGGCCTCGCCAGGGGTCCAAGGCCAAAGTGGGAGCAGCTGATGCTCATGATGCGGGCTCGCCGGGGGGTTCAGGTTGCCTCAAGTCTGAAGGTGCAGTGCTCTGCTTTTTGGGTCCTGTTATGGCAGATGATACCTCGTAAGACCTTGTAGAGGATTGTGTCTGTTGGTGGCAGAGAGAGTCTGGTGCAACTGCAGGACCCAATTTTCGGAAGGGCCAGCCAACCAGACAAAGCAGTCATTACAACTGCTATGCAAGTCTTGCCGCCTATTTCGGGCTCTTTTGAGGAACCTTGAGTCCCGCATCATGACCCGTCAGCACATCTGAAGCGGCAAGCCTCATCTGGAATCTTTTCCAACGATGCAGGGGCACCTCCGGAATGGCAATGCCCAACAAATCTACAAAGATTGTTCGGGTAGGAGGCGGAGGCATGCGTTGTGCTGCTAGCTCTGAAGGACTGCACATGACGATCCTACTGACCTATGTGGCTTGCAGTGTATACAAGAGGAATCAATTTTTGCACTACCCCACTGTTCTGCAGGAGTTTTTGTAGATTCCGTACAAAAGGAAGACCCGCAACATACCAAAGGGTGCTCAGGCTCAGCAGTAAGCGTACGTTTCTCAAGCAACACTGGGTAAAGTCGCGGTCGTCAAAACTCAACACGTCCATGGCACAAAGCCTGGCCTTAGCTGTTCCTTTTCTGGAAACTTGAGACGCGAGGGCTTGTCTGATAACGAAAGCCACACTCGAGAAAGAATGCTCAGAGGCGCCGCTTTAATCTTCTGAAAGCATGGCGGGATTGCTTTCATCGATGCGAGGCTAGAGGCCTTTTTCTATCCTACTGCACAAGATCAAGATCCGGTTGAGGTGGTCCAGTGGTCTGTGCGCAAGGAACACAAAGTCTGTTATTGTGATCATCATCGCCACCATCATCATCTTGATTCATCAGCCATCGTCATGACTCATGACCATCATCTTACGTGACCATTGCAAGTTTACTGCCATCCTTGCTGCATCACTAGAGCCATGACTTTGCACGCGTGTCATTCTTGCCATCACTCCCAAGACCACAGCATGCAGTTGCCTGAGCCTTCCAAAGGAAGTTCAGGTGCTAAATCAGCCGTTTGAACGGTGACTTGGTCCTTAGTAGCTGGGTGGGTCAGCTGGCTCAAAATGATAGAGGGACGCAGCGAACCTCCGTGTTGTGTGGGAACTAAAACGTTCAGCAGCATGTGAATTTTTCACTGCGTATGCCACGAATCACGAAGACTCCTACTTAAGTGAGAGAATATGCCATCTTAAAAAACACACCCAGAAGGATGAAACCTTACACTGTATGGGGGGCTATTGTACCCCATGACAAGTACTACCCCAACCCTAAAGCTGAATATCAATCCTACCCCCAAAGTCCATGTATGAGCTCTAATCTACACGCCGAGTATCCCACTTAATAACCCTATAATGCCCCCCTACCCTAAACCCTAAACCCTAAACTCTAAATCCTAAACCCTAAACACTATATAACCCCCCTTTAAGGAATGTAGACTATAGCTCATATAGCCCATGAATCTCCTGGCAGGCTGCTGTGCTTCCTTCAGCCTGGCTTTGATCCACCAGTTTCATCTCTGCAGTTGGGGCTGGAAGGCCCTGGCCACGCTCCTCTGGCTCCTGCTTGGATAGCATCAGAAAATTAACGCTTGAAAATTCCCTATTGGGATGTGGTCTAACAAGAACTCAAAAACATGTTCAATAACCCTGACTCTCTCATGCAGGAGGATTGCAATAGGAAAAATCTTATCTATCGCCTAGCGACCAGATGACAAAACCCAATCAAGCTCCGGGTCGCCCTGACTTCCGTCCTCGTTTTAGGGTTTAGGGTTTAGGGTTTAGGGGACCCCCCTCCACTCTCCATCCCCATGAACCCAAAATGGAAGGATTTCATCTGTTACCACTCAATCCGTGGGCCGTGTCCATCTTCGCAAGAAGGAGCAGGTCAAGAAACTTGTGTACAACCCGTTCAGAAAACCCAGCTATTAGGGTTGTATAGGGGTATATCAGGGGTATAAAGGGGTTATATAAGGATAATGGAAAAGAAAATGGAAACTACTATAATAGGGTAAATATATATCATATATATAGAGGTTATATAAGGCTCATGGAAAAGAACATGGAAACTACTATAATAGGGTATATATATATTATATATAGAGGGGTTATATAAGGCTCATGGAAAAGAACATGGAAACTACGATAATAGGGTGTATACATATATAGAGGGGTTATATAAGGCTCATGGAAAAGAACATGGAAACTACTATAATAGTGTATATATATAGGCTATATAAGGATAATGGAAAAGAAAATGGAAACTACTATAATAGGGTAAATATTATATCAGGATTGCGGTCCTGTGACTCTGCTGGCGAAGGCGGAGTTGCCTCAGATTCGTCTGCAGCTTCAGGAGGCGCATTGGCCGAAGGTGCGTCCTTGTCTGCAAACGGCGCACGGCAAGACAATCCTGATATAATATAGACCTTATTATAGTAGTTTCCATTTTCTTTTCCATGATCCTTATATAACCCCTTTATACCCCTATATACCACGATCATATGTTCTTTCTGCTCTTCTCTGTCTTGTGATCAAACAATGATATCGGAATTCTTAGGAAACACCGAAAAGTGAGTATGCCTGTTCTTGAGGCGCTCCCCGAGACGAAGCCCTGAGTGAACATTGAACCATATATCACATACTGTAGGCATTTGTTTGTCATTCAACTCGGAGAAGAAAGCAAGCATTCAAAGCTTACCACGCAAGAGCCAGGGACAGCTGGCAGAGGAGCCTCTGTTTCGGCATCACCTGTTTCGGGAGCCGGCTTCTCCGCTGGGGTATGGGGGACCTCGCTGGCTTGGGCTGGCACGGCCTTTTCTTCGGCCACGGGAGGAAGTGGGGGAGCAGGTGGTGGGGGCGCAGGTTGCGCTGCAGTGGCCTGCGGCATGGCCGGTGGCATTGCTGGGGGCACTGCTGGAGGCATGGCCGGGGGCATTGCTGGTGGCATTGGGGGAGGTTGGGGTGCCTGCGCCGGTGGCAGCGGAGGGGCTGGTGGTGAAGGGGCTGGGGGCGAAGGTTGGGCGCAGCAAATGCAGATCAAGAAGCCCCAAACTAACCATGGCTTGTTGGAAGCATGCGCCATACACTTCATCGCGCTCTGTCCAGGGATGCTATGACTTCATCTGTTTGAAGGTAGGCTGATGGGTAAGTAGCTCGGTTTGGGTTGAAGCTGGGATCTTCATTCGGCGCCTCGTGGCGAAACATCTTAGTGGTTGCCGCATGGGCTATGAGTTGGTGCATGGCAACCTGTATGCCTGTATGCTGCTGATTGCATCATTTTGGCCTGTGGCATGCCTACAGTATGCAGCTCCTCAACCATGTGATGACTGCCTATTCGAGCCTTCAACAAAAAGTCTAAATCTCGGTGAACAGGCCGCGATACAGCGTCATACGGCTTGATTAGCTGGTGAATCTCTCTCTCGCTACTCATTGGGTTCACATGTCCAGGTTCCTGGAGGGGCTCGAGAGGGCGTTTAACTTAAGAAGCAGGTGTCAAAGGAAGTAATCCTTTCCCCTTGGGTACGGATCAAAGCCCTCCCCCATGTGAGCCATTGTCTAAACTCCTAAGTATGCCCCTTAATAACCCATATAGTACTTCCCAATATAATCCCCTATATTACCCCCTTTAAGGAGTTTAGACTATAGTTCATGTCTAGCAAGTGAGGCAGTCATGCCAAGACCAGCCGTTTCACCTGCATTTCTGTGTAGATCATGCGTAGGGATTCGGGTAGGCTTGAATCAACAAGTCCTTCCAACAGGAGGCATAGGGTAATGTACCATAATATAACATAATATGCTATAATATACTGTTATCCTGAGCAAGCCCAGCACAAACCGATACAATCTGTGCGGTAGTTGGGACATGTGATTCTTAAAAACAATTGATTCACCGAAAGAGTTCCTGCAAGGTATTGCGCGCCTTGAACCATTTGGTGGCGTGCAACAGCCATGCCCCGCGCCCAATCAACTAAAGTCTCATCCTCGAGCAAGTAACAACCCCTCTGACCCCAAAGCACCTGACTTCGGACGAGAGAGCATGCTAAGCATGGCCACTAAAAGAACAGGGCCTAACAGTGTTTGTGAAGAAATTAAGGGATCAACTAAGGTATCCCTTGTCTGAAAACCCTGCAAAAAAAGGTCACCCTGCCGACCCTTCCTGCAAACTCCTCTCCCAGGCCTCTACCTTCGTTGTATCTCGCTGACGCACCAGGTTTAGAGCCACCTGCGCAGATGATAGCTGCTGCAGAGCCGTGGCACTTCAAGCTGTACAGGAAATATCTGGAAAAGTTACATTCCAATGACAAAGAATAAGTCCCAAGCACTATCGCTTAGGGGCTCTGTTGGGGGCCCCTAATTCTGACAAATGCCTCTGCGCATGCCTAAGTGTTTCTCGCGCGCCTTGCGCGACACCTTGTCCAACAGCTTCCGGAGCTGCCGAACACCAGCCTGTCGCAGGCCCGAAAGTGTTTTAGAGAGTCTCAGGGTGAAGGGTAAAGTGTCGAAGAGGAAGGGGAAAAAAGCGGTTTACAGTACCCAGCCCCAAGTACGAACTGAGGGCCGCATGCAGTGAGCTCAAGCGTGGTTTGGCAAACGCCTAGAATCTCACGGAGCCCTCAAACCCCCCAGCCAAAGCCACCCCCCTCTCCTCCCATGCTAATGCTACGCCCCCTTCAGATCGCACCCTGAAACCTGGATCAGAAGCCACTGGAGTCAAGACGGCTTGAAAAGGCGCGAACATACTGAGCCTGCCGCGCTTGTTTGAGTTGGCCAACAACGGCTTCGCAGTGAATGCCCACCCACGTCACCGCAATGACATAGGTTAGGATCTTCTTTAGTCGGCTCCCCAAATGGAAGCTCCACTTTTGTACTACCAATATTGAGTTTGAAGGATCCCTGTTAAGGGTACACTTGAGCTTGATCTTATAACAAAACCCCCCTGACTGGAGCTGCCATTTCTGAGGCAAGCACCTCGCGGGCCTTAGCTCAATGTTCAGGCAGTGACTCCTAAGCCTAGCAAGGAAACCTGTCGAATTGTTATCCAGTGAGTTTGCCTAACCCATGCTATGGAGGCGGGCCGTTTTCGGATCCAGAGACTCTGGGAGCCCTGCGTTAATGGTAACAGTTAGTTAGTTTCAACTCATTTATGAACCATTTCATGGCGTCACCTTCTGTGGCAAGAAGCCTGAAAAGCCTACCTGGCAAAAGACGGACGTCCAGGCTGCGCAGACTTTGAGGATGATGCTATGACTCAATGACGGGGCATGCTGCTACCAATCCGCGCAAGGCTTTCATGTGCTTTGCTGCTCGGAGGCAGCCCCAAAGGAGCAAGAGTTGGACCCCTTAAGTAGGAGTACTGCTAGCACGCTATATGCCATGCTGCAAATAGCTTCCCTGATTCAGGTCAGGCCCTCCTGGTGCATCGCCTAGAATCCTAGAAGTCCTTATACTGGGTTGCTGTTAAGGAACTTAAATTAAGTTACTATTTTGGGGAAACCCTATTATTTACTATATACCCATTATGGTAACTTAATTTAAGTTCCTTAACAGCAACCCAGTATAGGGAAGCCCGAGGTCCAGGAAACAGCAAGCCCCGAGCATAATCGCGGATAATCTTCTGCATGGCGTCCTCCTGCGCTCTCAAACGCTTTAGAGGGTAAAAGGTCGTACGGGGTCTATGGGGCTTGTATGCAATAATTACCAAAAGCCCGACTGAGTCCTAACTGAGCCAAATTGGAAAATGCTTCCAAGAGCTAGCTGGCATTGGAGCACAGAATGCGGATGCGGCAGCTCAGAACTTTCTCTCTGCAAGTCTTGGGCAGTTGGACCCCCATAATACTATACAATCCTTCTTATTAAGGACCGCAAAATGGAACCCCTAACTGCGGGAACCCCCCCCCCGATAACTCCTATCATTTTGCTCCAAGTGGATGTCCATTCGTTAAGAATTTCAGGTTAAAGATTAATGTTTAGGGCCGAGAACTTTGCAGCATTTTGGGGGTTACGACCAAGGAAAGCTCTGGCTGGATATCATGCTTTTCATTGTCAGAGTGTTCGTATCCTTCAATTGTGTTTACACAGCTGCTGCTTCTTCTAGGGTCATGCTTTCCTCAACGGCTTCAAGTAATGATGACCAGCTACACTGCCATTGGGAAAACATGATGCGCCAGCGAGGAGAGGAGCATCTGCCTTTAACACACGGCAAGTCTGCAGCAAGCCTGTTGCGAAGCTTTCATGTTTAATCACCCTGTCAAAGTTTGTGAATGTAGCGTGGAGTACATGGATAACCCTTCACCGCCACCGATGTCCTGCAATGCAACGCTAGACGAGCAAAGAATACCTTCACATTACCAGAACCTCATGTATATACAATTTTCATGTAGTAGTTTCCGTTTTCTTTTCCATTATCCCTATATAACCTCAATATATTGCCCGAACTAAGCCAGGCAAGCCTCACAGCCTTCGGCGGCCTCCAAGTGAAGTTCAAAGAAAGCTGCCATCCAAGACCACAGGTTTCTCTAAACCTAATAAAAAAGTGGGCCAGGGTCCGCCCCCGACCAGCTGTCCCTCCTGCCCGCCCTTGCTCTGCTCAGAATTGGGAGCATTTGAACCTGAATACTTTACCAACCAAATGCCACGCCAGGGTAGCTTGCCTCCAGCGTCAGCCTGCCCTTGCCTGCAGTGAGCAGCGCTCGCGGAAGGGGTTGTACAACTGCATGCAGTTCTTAGTCCTATCGATACCAAGTCTTCCCATCCAAGCATTGTAGATTGATCACATATTGGTGCGAGTGAGGAGGTGCAAAATGCCAATCACGAGGGCCACAATTGTCCAGCATTTGGAAACTCGTACTGAATCGAACTATCAAAAGTACAATCAGGCAAAGTCTACTTAGTGCTTGAGCAATGGCAAAGAATCCGCGGACGGGTAATCCCCTCCCCCTGATACGAAAAGCCTGCACCCCCTGCCATAGATTTTTAAATCTTTACTATTAGGGAGGTCAGAGGTGTTAGTATTCGGCGGAGGGGATTAAAAGGCTCTCGCACCTGAGTAAGGCCCTGGCCAACTCCATTTTCCTCCAGCGTGGAGGGTATCAGGTACCTCCGGGAATATGCATGCATCTACATCGAGTTATGTGAGAGTTACATAAGGGTTGTACAGGGTTTAGGGATAGACTACTGGAGGATCACATGGAAACGACATGCAAACTGGGGTTACATAGTGGTTTGAATGGATGAGGGCTCATACGGGAAGTTGTCAGAATCCGGGTCCCTTTTTGTCTGGGTCCCTGACAATACAGGGCAAAAAGGGGACCATAACTTTGAGAACCTGCTGAATCTCTGTGGCACTGCTTTGGTTTCGTTGAGAACGGTCATTGCGAAGGGCATGTAATAAGATTACTCGTTGTGAAGGGCGTGTAGCAAGACGACGATCCTGAAGCGCCTCCTGACAATGGGACCTGTCACGCACAGGATCCGAAGAATGGAACGGCTTTTGGGTAGTACCTACTTCACCCGAATCCTACCCGCTGAGGTCTCAAGAGCTCGCATTTCATCAACCATAACAACGTCATGCCGCTGTGTGACCATCGAAAGCTCTGAAGCCATACTGTGGGGATTCCCCAAAATGGGGAGCCTCAATACTGACCCGATATTTTATAGTCATGTTTGAAAGGCTGCCAAAAAAGGCTCCCTGATTCGTGGAAATCCTGAAAGCTATATCAGCCCTAAAAAGGCTCTGTGTAATGCTACTTCACACTAGCTTCTGCACCCAGTTCTCCCGTGGGTGCTGGTTGGCAATGGCCAGCTTCTCCTCAAACACATAGCCGGGAATTCGGATCACCTCCACATGGGAGGTTTCAGAAACTAGGGGGGTTTACATATCGGTACCCAAGCTATGGGATGAACCACATTACATTTTTGGGGTCTGAGAGTCATTGGATATGACCTAATCTCAAATGGCAGTTCTGCATATTATGGTGCCCAATGACGCATTTTCAGGAAGCTTTTCGTGAGCAGACTACTTGCAAAGCACGTATGCTCCGGTGTTCATGATGCTCATGTTTCGTTCTGCCAAGCGGTCTACAAAGTTAAGACCTGCACAGTGCGGATTTCACTTCATAAGCCTCTGCTTAACATGGGATATTACCAAATTTTGAAGGTTGTTGGAAGAGCGAAGTCAAATGCTGAGCTCGTCTATGAAAGTTTCAGACAAGGCCAGGTCTTCATGATTTTTGAGCCATGGAAGGGGGGGGCCTTTTCTTTGAAACTCCAATGTAGTAGAGCGTGGTTCAAGGAAATCGCGACTGGGCTAAAAATTGTAGATGCCTGCATGAGTTTGCACCATCCCACAACCTCTCTCTCATCTAAACTGGCCCGCGCACGCATCTTTTTGCTGATGAACATTGCGGCCAAAGCTTGTTGCGCTTCAAAGGTCCGCAGCTCCTGGAGGAGCTTCAATGCAATTCTAGCAGGTCCTGAAAACTTTTGTCCGTATACAAGGTATTTCAGCATAAGTTTCAACATCCATTTCTGATAAGCATGTGCTGAGAAGTATTAGGGTGGCTTTGCCGTGCCATGATGCACATCGATTCTGGCACCGCAGTGGGAGTTTAAGGCGAATCCTAGTGGGATACATAGGCCTTGAAATGGGCATCCAACATAGCAGCTCCAAACAATCCTCTGACAAGCTTTGCGTCAGCGCATCTTGATGCTTAGCAAAGCAATCTGTGGTCTTTGACTTGGGGCCCTTTAAAGGTACCACTCTACAGTCCCATGAAGATTTCCTGGCAGCCGCCGTGCAGCAGCTCCATGTGACATATGTTGCCAACCGAACAACCATGATGGTAAATTAATCTTCCGTCTTGCATCCAAACATGAACCGGATACCCTACTCTCATGCCTCCTGGAGCCAAACGATTTTGAGGGAAAAACCTGAAACTGCACAGCTAAGTCCAACCAGAGCTTCAGACTACAAATCCAAGGTGTAATTTGTTGGGCGAGGGATTCCACTTCAAAAGTTCCAATACAGTTCCTGTGTGTTTGAGCTTCTGTGATACAGCGGAGACTGTAAAGCCAAACGGCCAAGGAGAAACCTGTCATCAGCCCAGATTTTGACCGACTTGGTCATGCGGGTCTCGGTGGCCCCTACTGATCAAGGGCTTCATTACCCAATAGACATACCGGTACCTCTAGCCAGCCAAGTGCAACTACCAGGGAATGAAGCCAACACGTAATGATACTCCCAGACAAGTAGGCCTGCGACAAGGGTCATATAGATCTTGCCACTAAACCCTTCACTCCACAGGGCCAAAGATCTAAAGCCAAGCCGTGAACCCTCTCGCCCACAGCACGCAGGCTGCATGCCATATAACTTGCAGGGAAATTATCCTGTAGCTGGTGAATCAATGGAAAACCGAATCCAAAATGGAATGGAAGCTAGGGTTCTGCAGCGGTATATAGGGGGATGGAAAAGAACATAGAGACCACTGTAATATTTAGGGCCAATGCTATGGTTGATAAAAAAAACCCTCCTCACCCACCAACAATCAAGGGCTCAACGTTATCAGGAGGGAGAGGGGATTATAAGGGAACCTTGGACATCCGCAAGTTGCTCCTGCTGCCTCTGTGGGGATTCCTCCTCGAACCTGGGAATCAAACCGTTAAGGCCGTTGCGATCTTCAGAATTCTGGGTTGCTGTTAAGGAACTTAAATTAAGTTACCATAATGGGTATATATAGTAAATAAAGGGTTTCCCCAATGTAGTAACTTAATTTAAGTTCCTTAAATCCCTATATTCCCCCAGTTTCCATTTTATTTTGCATGTTCTTTTCCATTCGAATTTCCATTATAGGGGGATAATCCCTTAATTTAAGTTCCTTAACAGCAACCCAGAATTTTGTGGGCTGAGGGTTGAAATGTTTAGGGGTTGGCGGGTTTCAGGCCGCATAAGTGCGTTCAGACTTCAGAAGCACCCCATGCATTCACAAAGTTCCTTCACACAGCATCGTAAGCCAAAGTTGTTGAGATTCATGGGTTTAGGGTTTTGAGGTGAAAGCTTGGCGCAGCAAAGCTGAGATCCTCCCTATATAACCCCTGTATACTATAGTAGTTTCCATTTTCTTTTTCAGTATCCCAATATAAGCCCTATATCATACCGTGTATATATATATATCCATTCCCCTATATAACCCGCCCCATGTCTTTCCAGTGCCTGCCCGAGCTGCTCCACTTCCAAACGTACCCGCGGGAAGAGCGAAGCCAAGCAAAGCAGCGTGGAGAGGATTGCCATGTGCGAGGAGTACCGAACCTGCACAAGCATCTCAATCCCCACGTTTAGGGTCTAGGGTAATAAGCAAGCCCAGAAATGCTTCATGAAACAAATCTAGACCAGTTTGGGGCGGATCAGGTTTGCGCTGACTAGCTCAGGAGGCTTGTAGAATCTGCAGCCTGGCCAATGCATGAAAACGCGACAGCACATGGAGGGTTCCCAAAATTAGGGCCTTATTTTGGGGGGTCCATGCAATCAGGACTATAATGGGCCTACATTGATATGACAAAGAAACAACACTTCTCCCAGCTAGCCTGCTATCTTGGGTCTGATATGTGGCCTTTCAGCGCATGCAAACACAAGTCAGACCATGACAGCGACAGAATTTGTTAGGGCACGTACTTCGGATGACTGCCGTCATGTCACACATTGTTCATTGATGACAAATGGATAATCCTATATGACACTAAATCACCTATATAATCCAATATATCGAAGATACCCTTGCATCCCCATGTAACCCTGCATAACCCGTGACTCTCTCCCCATTGACCTGCCTTTAGAGCCGATCATAACCCTGTACTGTTTGGTCAATTACTGGCACCTCAGAACAACCACAGCTAAATCTTCGCGCGTACCTGAAAGAGTGAGCCGTGACTGAAGTATCAGGCCCACCCACAAACTCCTATGCAGTTCCTTTCTGGGTGGTATATTAATTTCTTCCCATACAGCCCAAACAAAACCAAAAAACAAACTGCATAGGAGCCTTCGCATTCGATACACTAGCAGCTGAAAAAAGCGAAGCCGGCAAACGTTGACCAGTCTTGGGGCTGAAGCGACATCACGCACGTGTGGACACAGATCTGTGCAAAAATACAGGGCTTGAGCAACGGAAAAGTACTTCGTTTGGAGAAAGTACTGGCTGGAAAAAAGCAAAAATCAAAACTCCAGCGGCATGGCATGTATGTAAAACTATGTATGCAAGGATATTCGATTGTTGGTTTTTGGATTTTTAGGATCCTAGAGAAGCCGTAGGAACTTCCAGGCACATCTTCTTATGAGGGAGCCTTGACGCGAGGCTGTTCAGCATGTGTGCGTGCCACCGGGGGGGGGGGGGGCAAGTACATATGCATAT
>CAJNIZ010002470.1:64401-100426 GCA_905231905.1 Symbiodinium pilosum
TTGTTCGCATGCAGCTCCACAAAAACAGCTCTGTCAACAACATGTGCTGCTGATGAGAGCAAACGCAAGACCTTCTGGCCACAAGGCTATCTTCAAGTTTCAGAAAACACGAGAATCCACGTCAATGTGTCCAAGAATGGGTGTTATCGTTTTTTTTCCTCATCGTTTTTCCAACTAAAACCCACAGTTTACATAGTTGCGGCGCGCCTAGACATAATTCTCTGGCGCGGGGTTATTATATAATCCCATGTGTGTGAATGTATGTTTATACATGTATGCACGTATACGTACGTAGAAGATCTCTCTGAAGCCCCAGGAATGCAGGGCCTGCAGCCGCAGCCAGCCTTCGCACTCCTCACGTGCCAGGGAAGAGGAGGGGCAGCGGCTCAGGAGCAGCCGCCCCACGTGCCTGTCATGTCGCTGAGTTCTGCTACTTTTTGAGGATTAGAGAGAAGGATGAATAAGAGTTTCCTTGGGGCGGGAAGACTGCTTCAGCTGGATAAGTCTAAGTTCGGGACGATGTCCAGGTTTGCTTCAGAAGTGTCACTGAAGCAGCGCTCAGAAGGCCATCTTTTTTCATAGGGTTTCGGGTACGGGTACAGCATGGGATTGAGGCAGACAATCAACAGTCTGTGCAGGACTGCCATGCTGAAGCACGAGCTTCCTCAAAAGGGCTTTGGGAGGCAAAGGTTGCCCCAGGGGTCTGGGGTGTTTCGAGGCCTGCTTTGTGAGCGTAGGAACCAGCTTATGCGCGCTGTTTCCCTGCGCTTTTGGTAAACCTTCAGAAGTTAGTCTTCGTGAGTGTATGTGCGTACACGGGCTGCGCCACAAACGAAATGAAGGAGCAAAGCGTCATGATAGTTCCTATGTACTGGAATTGCCTCGCCTGAGCGCTCGCAGCTCACCGTTTGCTGTGCGCGGCACATCGCCTGCCACAAGCAGCAGCATGGAACCGTCTGCCGTATCGCATTTTAAATTGTGGGCTTGAAGGACCTGGGCGGGGCATGCTTGACTCCATAGCCTCAATCATTACAGTATTTTTCAGACCCTGCAACTTCAGGTGAAGCAACAGTTTGGGTCCGTTGCTCCTCTAGATGTGGGTCAACTAACCTCAGGTGCGGAACAGACGTGCACTAATTAGGAAACTTGGGGCGGGTGTAGACGTTGCTAAACGCACACTGCTTGGTTTAGTTAGTCCGCTGAGCCATTCCTCAGACTACAGCTGGGTTGTTCTCAAAACCATGGACGACTTTTGGATATGGATTATATTTTCGCACCTAATATTTAGAAGTTCCAAAATGGGACCCTTGTATCGGGAACTCCCCAGATCATACAGTAGCCCATGTTCAAGCAACAACGGCAACCTTCCGACTACACACAGTCTTGCCAGCTGACAAGGACAGAGGCCTCACACGAAGTAGTAGTAATGTCTGCAATCCCTGTGGCATGTTCAATCTGGCCAAGCAGCGCCAAACTTCTGCGTCAGCTATGTGGTGGATGGTAGCCATTATACGCTCGTTAAGCAACAATGCAGGCAGCTCATACAGCCCCAGCTCCCAAAAAAGAGGTTTGGTAAACCTGCATAAGAAGACACCTATCGAGCATCGGCATTGGATCCTGTCCGTCAGAGGTCGCCTCTTGTGAGCTCAACAGATCATCCCCTGCAAGAGTTCATCTCAGTAGTTGCAATGCCCAAAAGGAAGATGTGATATTACTCGATATTGGGGACAATAAAAACCCCAGCGCTTAAAAACTACTCAAACCCTAAGCCTTAGAGACCTCTACGTATGGGGGACTAGAACCACCAATAGAAATAATGAATCCTACGCCCTAAACCCCCCAAAACCTTTCGCTCTTGCAGCCCCCTCGGAGAGACCCTCTACGTTTGGCCACTATGTATTCACTTAGATGCCACAACTTCTTGCCGGCCTGGGAGTCGCGCGCCCGCCTCGGCTTTCAGGTTTTGGCGGCTCGGATTCACAGAGTAGCTGCGGCTGCGGGAGTCTGATACAAGAATGGGGCAGAAATATGAACAGATGCATGTTTATCTGTATCTATATCATATACATATATATTTCGGCACATGTGCCTATGACTCTAAATTTAACTGGCCTTATTCATGTGGGTCATATCTTTTGCGATCATGTCACTTGTGTCTGAAGTGAATATTTCACTTTATACCGCCTTTCCACGAGTCATTTTAGGGGCTTTAGTCTCAACTCCTAGTCTCCTCATTAGTTATCCCTGTACTACTCCCCTTTATCACCCCCGTAAAGGAGTTTAGACCATAGCTCATATAGGGATTACGTTCCCGTATTCCCTACCAAGCACCCGCATGTTGAAGTCCAGTTGCGAGACGTGGCAACGAGGTGAAAACGCGGCCTGCGTGTTTAGTGCTTTGTGTTGAAGCTTCATACCAGCCCGTCAGCAACGGAAAGTCGAACAGAAAATTAATTACCAATGGAGTAATGTAGAAGTTGATGAGGTTACGGTTTCAAAGCATTTGGGGCGGGGCGTGGGGAGGTAATGATAGTAGAATTTCGCATCTACATTGCAGCCCCTAATTTCTGGAAACTCCCAGTCTGCGAGGTCTTAAGTTTAGTGTAGGGTCTCGAGTTGAGGGTTTAGGACCTCTGGGCTTCAGGATTCCGCAGCGCGGAACTATTCGAACGCAAGTGCTATCTTTCTATGGGCGCGCTTAGGTTTAGAGTTTAGTTTAGGGTCCCAGGGTCATGTAAACCTTGGATAAGTGCGAGACAATGGATGGTGGAAGGGCTCAACTTGGAGGCGCTGGTAGCTCTTCCATAAACCGTAGAATCTTAGCTTCCATGTCTTCTCCATTCCCACATGTAACCCCATGCGGCCCAGAACTACAACTCTACCTTCTCCCCATACAATCCCTACATTATCCCTATGTTGCCCTATATAATCTAAATATGCCCCTGTGACAATAATCCCTAAACCAAAAAATGTCTGGAAAGCAAGGGTAATGTTAGAGATCCTTCCTTGCGTAGATGCAAGCCTTAATTCTTGGCTCCGGGTTTAGGGTTTAGGGTTGGGGGGCGGCTTTCTAATTCGAGGGGATACTTGCAGAGTGTTTAAGAGGTGTGCAGTAACTGACGCTTCTTGGATTCCGACTTTTAACTTTTAGCCGGGATTTCATGGATTCGAGCTAGGCATGCTTTTGACATCACAGGAACGACAAATTCTGGGATCCTTCTTCAGGGCTCGCCTTAAAAACAGGAAGCGCAGACATTGAACAACGCTTATCATGAGAATGAATGCTGGGCTGACTGGGTTGCTGTTGAGGAGCTTAGATTAAGCCATCATAATATGGGTATATAGTAAATAACAGGGTCTGCTTATGACAGTGACCTAATTTAAGTTCCTTAACAGCAACCCGGCTCAGGCCCCAGCTCGTCACTTCATAGTTCACCAAGCCGTTTTCTGAGCACCAGATCAAGCTCAGACCCACGTGGTCCCTTAATTGCCATGGTGTCCTTGAGTACCGCTATAAACCAGTTCGGGCCCCTTTTGGTTATACATTATATTATGGCACCTCATACTTTGGGGTACCAAAATGGGACGCAAATATTGGGAGCTACCCACTTCCGTCTGCCTTTGAAGGCTTTAAGCAGAGGTAGGCGGTGCGAAGGCGGCCTGGCTCGATGAAGAATTCCTTCCTACGCCGGATGCAGCAGCTAATCAAGGCGTCCTCCTCCTGCCACCTAGGAAAGCTTGCTCTGACTTTTTCTAAGGGTCCAAGGACCCCAATATTAGGGTTTCGGGCCCAAATACTACAATATTAATGGTAGTTGGGCCCTAAAACCCTAGTATTATTTGGGTCCTTGGACCCTTAGGGTTTTGTATCATACGTTATGACGGTTGTCAGTTATTCGGTTTGATAGGAACATTAGGGTTAGTGTTAGGCTGCTTAGAATTATTAGGGTTAGGAATGTGTGGTAGGAATTCCACCGGAACTTCGAATCTCTGAATTCGCAAGCCAGCATTGGCGCATTCAAGGGTGCCACATAGAACGGGTCTGCCTGACTCCGTTTGATGATCATCCTGTAACAACAGAAGAGATCACGAGGCGTGAAGATTTGAACCCCGACTAAATCCTGAGCCTCACACCCCAGCGCCTACTGCAGAAGTCTGCATAACTGCATAACTGGTAGTAAGGTTCTTTCCTAATAACCCTCTGTAGCTATGGTAATTGTAGTATAGCCCCGAATGCTATCCTGCTTTATCATGCTCCCGCAGAGGCGCCGCAGGGCTTGTAGCGGCCTTGAGACGCCCAGCCTCCGCAGTAATTCCGAGCAAACGGGTGACATATGAGGCTGGGATACACATGGGAGTTTATAACACTTAGGGCCAGTTTTGGGGGGATCCCGAGCTGCACGGCTAGAGAGGAGCCACTCTCACTCCAAGAATTTCGTGGCATTATCTTACTGAAGGTTAGTAGGGAAGCAAGGAATAATATATTATGTTGGGATTATATTCCCTCATTCCCTACTAACCATCATTAAGTCATGCTAGGTGCTCTTCTACTTCAGGACCTGCGCATGGCTGCCAGTTCCTTCATGAGGTAGAGAGCTTTACCATCAAGGTTGCGTGGGCTCAACATGTATATCCCCACATAGTATAATCCGTAATATAGGACGTAATATAGGACCCCGAGAAGTACCCCAAATTTCGGGAAATTGCCCAGTATCCTGCTAGAAGTGTTTTGGGAGCTGTTCGCCCCGTGGATTCCCACCTCCACATCTATTGTTTCACACAACAGCCACATCTTTTTAGAGCGGGCTTAGCAGGTAAGAAGGGAATATGTTATACTCGGGTTATACAGGGATTACATTCCCTTCTTCCCTACAAAGAACTAGGAAGTTTGGGCCTGAAGCCTCCAAACAGCCCGTGACCATCTCCAAAACGTACATTCCGCCCCTACTGAAGTAGCTTCCCAATCTTTGGGCACAACTTGAAAGGCATGATTACGTGTGAAGTTGAGTGCTGCATTTTCTAGGGCCCTAGCACGCAGCATACTACCGGATACCGTTACCGGAGAAGACGGCACTGAATCCAGTTGTCACCCCACTACTGTACCCCCAGCAGTTAATCAATCTCTTTTTGAGACTCGTCACTTTGCCTCTGGAGAGCATTGCGCAATGCTGTCGCGGAGGGGTGTGAAGGCCTGTGTCCACCCAAAAACGCGTTTTCCCTCGAAGATCAAAACAGATTCGAGATACCGCGGGCTTGGCTTGTTGCGGAGAACGGCTCGCTTAGCAACCCTTCTCTTGGGTGCTATGAGCTGCCAGCAAAATCATCAGACGAAGTGTGATCAGCGCTAAGCAAACCCAACCAAATCGAAATCTCTACGGAATGTCTCTGCAAAGCCTTCTCTGAGTAGTGTCTGAGCTTTAGCCAGCGTGTTGTCCCCTATCAAAAAAGACTGACGTGTCCCAGGCACGGCCGCAGGAACATGCGATGGGCGGAGCCCAAACCTGACGGATTGACGAAGCAACACTGGCGGGGTCTCCAAAAGCAAGCAGTGTGGCGGAGATATGCAGAGATTGTACAGGCTCGAGAAAGCAGAGGAACTCATCTGAGCTACAGTCTGAACTCCTAGTATCTCCCTTAATAACCCCTATAGTAGTCCCCGATATAACACCCCTTTAAGGAGTTTACAATACGGCTCGTACGGCTCCAGCAGGGTCTCTGTACCCGATGGCAGCGCAACAGCCCACTGAGCTGCTGTTAAGGAACTTAAGTTAAGTTACCATGATGGGTGTACGGGGTTTAGGGTTTAGGGACTTAGATTAGGTTAACATACGTAATGGGTATTATACATATTACTATGGTTTCCCCGAAACAGTAGCTTAAATTGAGTTCCTTAACAACAACCCAGCCGAAGTATGACTTTTGGATGCGCACAGACAGCTCCACCGCGAAAGTAAACCAGCCCCCACAACCTGTACCCAAACAACCTTAAGCTACATCCAAGATCCTAAATCTCAACATCTAGACCCAAAGCACGAAAATCTTAATGGAAAACAGCTACCTGACCCTCAAAACAACCCTGCGCTCTAAATCTCAAACTTCCCAGACCTAAATGACCCACGTAACCCCGTTTGAGATCTGTATGACCAACCCCCACACCCTAAGGCACCCAAGCGGCTGATGAAAGGGGATTCCAAGTCCGGGATTCGCGGCAGCATTCGGAAACCTGTCCGGTCTTCTGGATTTGGCCGCCAAAAACAGCTGAGAAGCAGCTTGGCGCACATGCCTAATACAAATTCCGTAGATTGGCCCACTGAACAACAGATTGATGGCGTCGCACTAAGGTTCTCAGACAACTTTCGGTTGGCCATGTCTTGTGTTGAAATGACGGAGCGCCTGGCACTTTTGCGAAGGCAAGCGCTGCGACTCCATCAGCATCCTTGCGCACGCGAGCGTTTTGAAAGTTTGCGTTTCAAGTGTCCAAGTGTGGAACACAAACACCTTTCTCCAACATTCTTGCTTGTTATTATATCCACCGCCTGAGTGCTTGCAGCTCATGTCTGTTCTTTGGTCGGACCTTCACGATCCGCCTATCGGATTTCTCAATGAGTACCCCATGGCGCCCTAGGGATATATAGGCATTACAGATAAGGATCTTGTAGAGAACGCGCAATGCACTGACATATTCCGAACAACCCTCGCGGCCTGCAGCGTATGGAGGATTAAAATGAGGGATTACCATCAGCTAGCAAGGGAGTATTTCATCATTAGCATTACTGTTTGTATTACGGTTATTATTACTATTACCGTTTGTATTACTATTTATTATTATACATTACTACTATTTCTAATATCAGGGACTGCAACAGGGATCCATTCTTCCATTTGCTGCTGACCACAACCCGCAATAGGTCAAGGCTTTTGGAGGTGGCTTAGGGTAGTTCACACAGCTATGCAACCAAGATGCCGGCCGCATTAATACCTCCACAACATTCTGCATTGGGGCCTGGAATAACTTCCAAACCTCACACCCCACATGACATGAACTTGCCAAATGGGCTCCTAGTCTTCAAGCCTTCTTCCAAGAAGCCAGTATGCCAAACTCAAGATGAAGGGTCCCACAACAAAAGACCTGCCCTAGCGGCTGTACGTTTAACATAACCACACATGAGAGCGTCGATCTCGTGGTGCGCGTGGGAGTTTGACAAGTTCAAGCCTGCAAGTCATGACTGTCAAAAGTAGCTTTGGATTTCAGGATCTGGCCTTTGCACTGGCGATTCATTTGGTGCAGGCAGGGATGGGGTGGAGTTTTTGGCATGGAAAAGGCCGTCATCAAACTAAGGCTAATTTTGGGGTGTGCGACGTTGGCTTCAGCTGACGCTGCAGTTAGATGCTGCTTGCAAGACTACGCACTAGCTATGGCAGGCATGGGAAGCAGGTAGTGAAAAGCCAGCTGATACTTCCTCAGGCTAGAGATGGGGTTCAACAAAAGCAAACGTGTACGTTTAGCTGTACGTTTAGCTGTATCGGACGTAACGTACGTATTCAGATTAGGAGGCGGATGTGCACTCCTCACTTCCTGGTGCCTTGTTGCAGGTGTAGAACCAGCCCCACCCCATCCTGGACCTCAATGGCAAGGTCTTAACAGATGAGCTTAGGAATTTAAATTGGGTTACCATAATGGGTACATAGGGTTTAGGGTCTAGGAATTTGAGCTACGTTACAATAACATAAATAATGGGGTTTCCTTCTTGTAGTAATGGTTCAGGGAAACATCCGAGAAAAATCGCAAAGAGACCACTCAACCTCGGGATCCGTGGAAGACGTTTTTGTAGGCTTTTGCCGCTTGCATGGCCATACAGCATCGCAAGGTAACATGCCAAACAGCCCACAGAACCACATGTAGGGTACATGGTTCGTCGAACGATACATAGAGCTACAGCGTTTGCGAGCCATGAGGAGGGATTTGCATGTGCAAATAGGCCTTCAACTCTATGAACTGTCAATCCATACGGCATACTGACTAAGACCAAGCAGCTGTCTTGATGTGACAACCCACTGGAACTTCAGGGCTCCAGGCTGGCGATAGCACAAGGGAGAAAATCACAAGCATCAAGAGCTAATGGCATTTGGCCCGAGGAGTCTACTGCACGGCTTCACGAGTTAGGAGCTTCACGAGTTAGGATCCAAGATCCTGCCAACATGGACTAAGGGTTGATCTGCAGAGCTTCGGAATTAAAAGCCTTATTCTACGTTTCAAGCCCCTATTCCAGGCTTCAGGCACATGACCAAAGACTTACACACAAGCATCTCGAAACGGCGGGGGTTCCTTTTTTCTATATCTTGGTGGCTGCTGGGCAACGGTACGGTAAAGCATGTATGTTCCCATCACAAATCTCTGCCCGTCTTGCCCTTGCGCCACATGGCTGTGCGAACGCCGCGGCTGCAAGGCGCATCACGCAAGGCCACCAGGAACTGGTAATCCTGCCAACCGGGCACAAGCCACACATGTGGAATTGCGTTCAGCTCTTGCTGGATATGCCTGGCTTCCACAGGATAAATCGTGCCCAAAGCCTGGCGCGCACGGGTTGCAGTCTAGAGCCATGCAAGGTGCCTTATACCACATTTCTAAATTTGCATCGGGGGCCTCCTGCCAAGTGTATGAGAAGAGTTGAAGATTCCTGCCTCTCCGAAATGCTCGTGCTGGAATGGGTGCTGGAGGGCTGCTTGTCGTCGGTAGACGTAGGAAAAGCCGTAGCCCAAGACCCAGCTCTCCTCCAGGGTGCAGGCTTCAGCAATTTTGAGCTTAAGCTTCGGCGTGAGTCCGCATGACAGCTTACACCCTGAGACGCCATGGATATTCAAAGTTCAGGCCTTAGCACTTTGCAACTAAAGGGCTCCTGTGATCCGTCATCTGCAGGCACAGCCCGCGCAACCTCGATTTGCTTTCTTTAAAGCCTTCTACAAGCAAAAGCATATCCTTATGCGGGGTCTTAACCAAACGTGTGTCAACAACGCTTAGCAGACCACTAGGAGGCCTGCAAGCAAATCATCCATGTCAGGAACACCTGGAATGACAAAATACGAATCGCCCAGATCAACCCTCTCAAAGCTGAGCCCGACTAAGGGCCTGAGGCCTAGTACAGTATGCAATTTATGCTTAAATTTAGGAGGACCCCCCCCCATCCTGTAATAGTGGTATAGTAGGAATGCAATAGGGCCCTCATGTAATCCTTACATTATCCCTGATCGTCACTATTGCAGGGTATGGGGTCCTCCTATGCCAAATTTGTTTCTGACAGACATGGAGTGGGCAAGGCTTGCTTGGGGCGTTTGAAGGCAGCTTGGCCAACAGCCAAGTAGTTTGATTGGACTGCTGTTAAGGAGTTTAGATGAAGTTAACATAATGGGTATATATAGCAACTGATATGGTTTCCCAGACATAGTAACTTAATTTAAGTTCTTCAACAGCAACCCAGTTGAGGAGAGTATGGGCCAGCAGCGAAGCTGACTAGCAATCCGCGTGCATAGTCACTCGTCAAGGATTTCACTGCGACCCTACATGGGCAGTTCCCAAACTTGGGATCCTATTTTGGTATCGTTTTGTTGAGCAAAGTGCCTTTCGGCTTCAATGCCCCAAGTGCAGCCCCTGAATACTAGAATCCCGCTTTCGAGTCCCAGGGGGCACTGTCTTCGGATTGGTAAAAAAAACTATCCAAAGCCGTCGAGGAACGAGCCCAGTGCAAGCGTCCCCAACATACCAGCTCGCTAACGTCACGGCATCTGCACCTGCAATGTGAACCAAGAGGTGAACATGCCACCCTTTGGAAGCTCCGTCATCCTCCAAATACTTGCTGGGTCGCCAGACTAATAATAGGCCCATAGCTGCCATAATTCAATCCGACTCGGCTTGCAAATTGTTGACTTTTGACGTTGCGCTGCAAACAGGTCTGGTGAGTCGTTTGGACCTTTGCCTCTGCAACTTTCAGTCGGGGCTCCACCAACCCCGTAGCCTCCGGCATGAACCTGAAATGCAAATATGCCTCATATTTGACAAGTGCGCCAGACTTGAGAGCCTTAGGTCCCAACCAGTGATCCAATTCCCTTAGCTCCTGTCCCAACCCCTTCTGCCCAGATGCCCTGCATCGACTCCACCATTCTCTCCAAGTACGTCGGCGCATACAAATCCTGGTCATGCATCACAAGTAGAAAGAAAGTCCCTGTGACACTTGTGCAATTGGGAAAGATATTTGAAGCTTCTCCATGCAAGTTCATGCAACAGGGAAGGTCAAGTAAAAGTGCCGCCGAAGAACATCGTCATCGAAATGTGCAATAGTCGACCCGGAGGCGATGGCGATTGCCATATTCCTCTTCCTGAGGTCATGATATGCACTATCCGTACCACGTTTCGGGACAGCCGTATGGCGGCACAAAACCTACAGAGATGGCAAGGCCCCCACGAAACCCCTCCCTCATGGCCCTAAACGTGTAGGCGCATCTAGGGGCCTATAGAAGCCGTCGTAACATCGGATTACAAGCGTATCGCGTAGTATAGGATGTCGGCATACTGGAGGAAAATAAGTGATTGACCATGCTATGCTGTTCTGATTTCAAAAGCACTTGGACACGGCGGTCTGCATAAACAGGGGGGGCGATATAAGCCCTACATGGCCGAAAAAAGAAGGCCTCAGAAAAAGGGCCCGAATTCCAGAAAGTCCCATCTAACACACCTTCCAAAATCTTGTTCATATCCCTAAACCCTAAACCCTGATCGACTGTCCCTGTGCGAGTTGTGCTTTTTGACTCCATCCCGGCCACAGTACCCCAAACAAATTCCCGTTTGATCAAGCCTCTGAGTGCATCTTCATTGCCGTTGGTAGAAACAGCCTTCATCGTTTTCCTTAAAGCCTGAGCCCAGAAACCGCCTAAAACCCATAAAGCCGCAACTCTAATCCCTGAATCCAGACGCTAAACCCTAAATTAAGCCGCCTCAGATTGTATGAGCTATTGTCTTAACTCCTAGTATCGCACTTGATAAGCCCTGTAACCCTAGAATCGCCTATAAACCCCCCTGAAAGAGTTTAGACTGAAACTCACATTTGTGGGGAACCATGACGAGATTATACAACCTGTTGTAACATAGGGATTGTGGAAAAGGGTCATTATGGGTTTATACCTGCTCTGCAGCCCTATGTTCCCCTTTCTCCGTTTCATCCTTGTCCCCCACATGCATGTTCTTACGTGTGTATCCCCTACCCTCGAAAGCAACTGTGCTTTTGCGCTAACCCTAAACCCTAAAACCTTAAAACCCCCAAAACCTTAAACTCTAAAACCCCAAAACTCTAAACCCATACTGGGACTACCAGAATTAAGCCCTGAGCCAAGTCTCAAGCCAACCGGCCACTCCTGACCTTTGTCTGGCAGGTGGCGGTAGATGACTTGGAAGTCCTTGGGCGTCGAAGGGTTTAGGGTTTAGGGTATTTTTGGGGTCCCTTTAAAGGGGTTATAGGGGGATATATAGGGTGACCCTATATTAGGGTTTAGGGTGTAGGGCTTAGTCGAAGGGTTTTGCCTTGGGGTTATATAGGGATAATGGAAAAGAAAATGGAAACTACCATAATGGGTTATATAGGGTTTAGGGTTTAGGGCTTTAGGGTTTAAGGGTTTTAGGGTTTAGGCCTTCTTCCGCAGCTTCTTCCGGAGGTTCGTGGGGCTTAGTAACGACTTGTAGCTGGTAATTTAACCCTACTTGTAGTGGGATAACCCAAATAGGTTCAGCTAAGGGGATTATGAGTTCTGTTCTACTGCAATTATAGTTATCTTAAAAAGAAGCGCCCCAGTTAGCCAGTGCGGAGTGAACGAATCATAGATCTTAGGTGGACCCCCCACGCTATGATGTGACGAAAAAGGATACGACGGATTATATTACGGTTCTATTAAACTCCTGTTACTGTCTACCACTATTACAGGGTTGCGGCTCCTCCTAACATGGTTTTAAAGCTGCTCAAAAACCACCTACTCACGTTGCATACTCCTATTAGGAAGCTGAAGCTACCTACAGTGTTGTGGGCTCTACCTACGAATTAGGGGTACCACTAAACTGTAGGTACATGGGGTCACAGGTACGCTCATCGCTACTTAGCCCGGCCTCCAGAGCCTTCGCCTGCATAAAGGGAGATGGCAAACGACCGGTGTCAAGGACGATGAGCTCCTTGTCATAATAAGAGGTTCTTGAAGACTCTCTAATAAGGATACATGGGGATCATCAAGGACTATATCGGATGGTGGTAATATGTGGCGGACTCCTACTTGGGGCTGCGCCCTAGACGCTGCTGCAGCCAGCTTACGAGCTTGGAACATCTCAGGATTCCTGTTGAGAGACATTCATCAAGATG
Organism: Symbiodinium pilosum; assembly: GCA_905231905.1. NCBI lineage: Eukaryota > Dinophyceae > Suessiales > Symbiodiniaceae > Symbiodinium > Symbiodinium pilosum. Next base: position 76,794 of record CAJNIZ010002470.1, read on the forward strand.
AACATTTCATAGCCAAGAAGCCTTCCTGGTCTTCTCACCTCTGACCTGACGTCTCGCACAAACCTGCATTCTGAGCAATGTGGCTCGCGAGTGGCCGAGCTGAAGAGATAAGCAACCTCTCCAGAAAGTCACCGATATAATCCCCATACGATATGCTCTCATATTCCCTACTAACCCTAAACCCTAATGTATGGCACTCTGCCGTCCTCAGCTTCGCCTCTCGGTTCTTCTGGGCAAGTCATATGAGCTACAGTCAATACTTCCCATAAAATCTAAAGGACATGGGTTCCTTTTCATGGGTTGTCAGATTGAGGACTATACTAAACTACAGGAGAGGTATGTTTATGCAATTTCAAGTGTCGCTTCATGAGGTGATTTGTGTACCTTCCCTGCAGCAACAACAATCTGGATTGCTGTGAAGGAACTTGAATTAAGTTACTATAACAAGGAAACCCTATTATCTACTATATACCCATATCATGGCAACCTAATTTGAATTCTTTAACCGCAGCCTAGCAATTCAGGGAGGTAGCTGGAGCCCCTAAACCCTAAAACCTAGCCGCTAAACATTGAACCCTAAATCCTAAACCCTACATCGGCTGGGTCCTTATCCGGCCAGGTCTGGGCCGCGAAGCAGCTGTACCTTGCCAGCTTGGAGCTTCCGTATCTAATGGAGACTCAGATGGAAAAGAAGATCAAAATTAAACGTATACTGGGAAATGCAGGGACTTAGAAGGATGAGTGTTTCCAAAAAGTGTGTGTTTCTTTCGTGGGGCCCCAGAGTAGGGAGTATAGGATGTTGGGGTCTTCAAGAAACTTCTTTTTTTGCCTAAGAACCTGGGCCTTCATACATCCCCAACAGTACATGTCCTTCTTCAGGAAACCTATTCACAGTGGGACCAGCATTTTGGCAAGGTATACGTAAGCCTAAGAGTGCCTGAAATACTGGAAGGGGCCGCTTCCTTGAGCACCCGCATCCTTTTCAGCAGCAGCATTGGGGTCAATATAGGGTCCATAGTCGGATGTAAAAGGGAAGGGCAGCGGGGTTGCCTGCTCACTGCCATGGGTACATATTGGTTTCAATAGTTCTCAAATGGCTTAAACCAGCACAGGAGTCTACATTTGAAAAGCGTAAGCTTGCAATTTCGCCACTGGAAGCTATCCGGGCACGCATGTCACGAATGAGGTCTCTCCTTCAACTCCAGAAAGTGGCGGAAGTATACTCTGTGTACAGAGCACACTGGGTTTACCAAGAACGGGCGCTATGTCATGTTGACCATGCAGGACGGTAGGATTGGGCGATCGTAGAATGGCATGGATCATGTTCTGCTTGTCCTTTATCTATTGCCTGGAAAGTCTTGGTCAACAAAGGACTGAACGCACAAATGCGGATGCTTCAAGACCTTACACCTTCTGGTCCGCAGGCTGGTTGCCCACGGATGTCCAAGATTCACATCAAATTGCAAGACAAAATCAGCGAATTGTGTACCTGGACACGGAGGAAGGCACTGCAGTGTGAGCCACTGTTTCAAGCTTCATCCTTCAAGCTTGTCGTCAGCCCACCAACTTTAGCGAGCGGCAGCTGCGGGTGGAACAAAGTCCGCTCATCCGTGGTGGGGCAGATAACGCTGACCCGATGCCTCATCTTCAAAGACTGTGTTTGTTCTCTTTCTATCCTTATATGGTGGTACATTTTCCCATGTTAGGGCCATTGCTGTTGCTGCTGCCATTGCACACAACACGTGCCCACGTGCTGAAAGATTTAGACATTGAGCGTCCTGAAGCTGGGGTTACCTCAAAAAGGCTCTATGCCACTTCACTGAAGGGGGGATCCTCCCCAAATCCTACTTTGTTCTTTGATCGCGTAACACCACTGCTGATCATTCTTGTGCTAGGAAAAAATTCACTGCCAGGCTCTAACGAGTCGGCAGGATGCACAGCACTCGCTTCTTTCAGGTCAAATGGTCTGATGGTCAACCCTCCTTACAACATGAAATTGACATAAAAGATGTTTGTTGTCTTTCCTGGTATGCCGACCTGATTTCTTTAGCCCAACGTAGCACTGCATCCCAAACGGAATAGAGATGCTAATCATTCACCGGGCGTTGAAAGAGCTCAGCGGCCATTTTTAATGCTCCCTGCGCTCCGCGTAGTTATGCGCAAGCTGTAAAGCAACCAAGTGCTGAAGCCCTTGACCATATACAACCCTAAAAACAACGCCAAGTGGCGCCCTCTCAGCGTGCTGAGACAGGAGTTCTGGGCAGTGAGCCCTGAACTCCCAGAGCTTTGCGCGCATAGCATGGCTCTGAGGCTGGGGAAATTTCAACAGATTTCAGAAAGATTCCGTAGATCTTGTAGAGGGCTTATAGGGGTGACTCAAAGTCCTGAGGCGTATAGGTTGGGGTAAGGGTGTACTATAAGTACTGGGATTCAGCAATGTAGGGGGATAGGGATTACAGTTATTAAAGCAGGCGGGTCAGCCAGCAGTGTTGAACAAGTTATCAGGGCCTATGCTTCCAGAGGCCCACTCAATACAAAGGATGTAGGAAGTAGGTAGGCGCATTAGAAAGCACTGTGTTATCCAGCACGGCAACTACCAGGGGACATAGGTGATAACCTGGTCACAACTTGCGTGCCTTCCTACCTAGTGTATAGACATGACTGCAGGTAATGTGATGAAGGATGTTCTCGAGATCCCTTGACGGGGTTGACCCTTGTGCAAGCAGTGCCTGCCCAACCTAGGGGCAAGTTTGGTTCTATGACACTACCTTCAAGCTTCAGCAAGACACAGAAAGGAGGACAGCTCTGGCTGTAGGGTTAAGGTTTAGATTTTGTCTTTTTTTGTTTTTGGCTTTCGTTTGCTATCTCCAAATCCAAACCATGTGACAACTCTTGTTCCGGGCCGGAAGCAGTGGGCACGATCCAGAGTATCAGCTTCACAACCCCTATGGCCCTATGTAGCTTAGAACGGATTAATCTAGTCAGAGGTACAGGCTTTCGGTACATCTGGCAACTGCACTTGATGCTGCGGACCAGCCCTGGAGAACCAAAATTCGAAGGAGCCCCTGTAGGGCTTCTATACTTCGCAGGCTCTATGTTGCCAGATTCCTTCCCAAAAGCTCTTGCGCCCTGTGACCTTCACAACCTCGCACCAGGAAGGTCTCAGATCTCACAGTCATGTTAACAAAAGGATTCCATCTTTCTAGGCGCTACTCATGTCCTACTTACTTCAGTCGGAACCTTGCGATAGCCGGCAGCATCCGTCTGACTCACATGGCTCTTTCTTATCATACCTCCCTACATACTACCTAAGAGGGACCCCCCAGACCCCCATTTCCCCTAGAATTCCTCGGGGCACCCTTGAGAAACGCTCCCGCATGCGCCTCCATGCGGTCCAGCAAGGGGCCTGGAATGGTATCCAGTCCATTTGCCGTGCAGACCTTAGGTTGTACTTCAAAGCCAAACTTGTTGAATTTGGAGGCCCCCTTGTCAACAGGGAACTCTTAGGTGAACCCCCCAGCCAGTCCTAGTGAGTATAAGGGATGATTGGGATTATATCAAGGTCCTCTTCTATTCCTATTATACCACCATGACAGGGTGCGGGGTCCTCATAAGGGAAATCAATGATCATCTCAAAGTACCACCTAAACCCTAAACCCTAAATCCTAAACCCTAAACCCTAAACCGCGTGCATGCCGACTTTGGGCTTCGTTGGCCATGTGCCTGGATTTGTATGAGGTAATGGAAAGTACCTGATAAATCCGACAACACATCTACACCCGAGTGAGCTTTTCGAGTTTCAAGGCCGTTGGGGCCGGAATTCCGTCGGAAACAAGCACTAATATGGTTCTGCAACAAGTCGAATGTCTTCTACAAGTATCTGCTTGCCTCATGGGATTACTTGCTTCAGGTTTCATTGGGATCCTGAACACATCTGAAGCGAAGATACCGAGCTGGCTAGGGTGCTGCTTGGTCTGCTATAGACGGATCCGTCGTACTCTGCCAGTTTTGCCAAAACTGGCCTGCTTCATCTTGTTGTTAAGGCCCCCTTTGACCAAAAAACAAAAACAGAACTGCTCTCTCACCTGCTGCATAGGCACGTATCATGAACCCTCAGTCCTTCATGCTCACATCCCTCCCGATCACCTCAGGTTTACACCTCAACCCTCCACCCGTGGCCCTGGACCGAGAGCCGTGCGAAAAGGACCTGGGACCTTTGCAAACATCCAAAGGCGCAGGTGAGCTTTGGGGCAGTTTACGGGCGCTTCTCCAAAAGAGGGTACACAAGGGGGCCTCAGGGATATATTGGGGATTATCATAGACGGCCATAAAATTGTTGGGGATCTCCTGTAGGGATTCTGCAGGGGGCATTGTGAGAAACACGCATAAGACGGGTTCCACCTACTTCCTTCAGAAAACATGTCAAAGCATCTGCTATTGCTTGGCTATATCTGGGCAATACCATTCGTGTCTGGCGTTGCTAGCGTTCACAATTGCAGACGCCTCTCAAGTCTGACGCACCGCTTGAGCAGGGCCCGTGAAATTACCCCGCCTTGCGGGAGTCTTGCGCAACCTGCTAGAAAAGTGTTAAGATATGTGACTTCCTCACACGCCAACTGTTGCGTTGGACCTGATACGGCAGCATGAGCGGATGAGTTTGATCGCATCCTATCATGCAGTTTGTTCCTTTAACATCTTGAACTACATGGCCGGATGGATACTCTCCAGCATTTTCGGAAAAAATCGAAGGACCGGATGAGCTCAGGTGTGTAGCTTAAGCAGAACCTAAACAGAGAATAAAAGAGAGAAGCAGGGCAGGAAGAAGTGATGGTGAGAAAGAACGGCAGTGGACGTCAACAAGAAGGGATGAGTTGCACGAGAACAAGGAATCGCGGCGTACTACAGCGAATATTGGAACACTAGGGCAAGGTCACGACTGGGAGGGTGTCGAAGAGGAGCCTACATGGCGCCGGAGGGTCTGGAATAGGAGTTTGAAGGCAGGAGAGCCGGGGCGCTGGGAGGGTCTGGAAGAGGAATTTACAGGGAGGAAAGGCAGGGTCCCGAGATGGAGCCGGAGTCCCAAGATGGCGCGCGCGGTTGGGCGCTGCCGTCAGACGCTTCCGCACGGGCGGGCCGGATAATCGCAGTAAAAGTTAGACACCTGTAATGAGTCGGGGAACAAACATTACGAGATGAGCACGGGAGATTGCAACAGGGTTCGGGCAGGAGAAAGAGAAGACAAGTGAAGATCAAAACCATGCTCCAACCACCGAATACGTGCAGTGCTGAAAAGTTGAAAACACTGATTAGGGTTAAGGGTTTAAGGTGGTTGGGAGCTGCAACAAAATCACGACCACCTTTCTGGTGGTTCCTGGGGAATGAAGGCATATAACCATATAACCCCTATATAGTATATTCCCTACTAACCCTAAACCCAAAAGCCCCATATATACACACACATATATATATATATGCATTTGTTTACATATGTGTATCTTTATCCCCCATTCCCTACTAAACCGCAGCAAGCCATCGCATCTTGAGAGCTGGGCAAATCAATGGGCACGTCCTGGCAGAATTATCATCGTAAACCAAAGGCGCAAAACAAAGGGTAAAACTCTCCAAGGGAGGCTATGTGTATGGTTTTTTCAGGGGTTATAGGGAGGCTATTTGTACTAAAAAGTCATCCCATATGTCCCGATTTCGGCTACTATACATGCACCTAGCGGTTGCAGTAGAGACCGGTAGCTGTAATAAGATCCCCAGGCACTATAGACTCACTCCTCAGCCCCTAAATGTCTGGCTTGAGCGTGCTCATGTCTTTGACGGATCCTGCAAAGGTCCTCTTGCGCAATGAGAGGGAAACTAAATTGTAACAACACAGCGTTGTATAAGGCCCCAAAACCCTCCCATTGCAATCCAAGGGCCTTGTTTCCATACACTTCGTGCAAAAAATTGAAGAGGCAGTTTGACTTGAAGGCACGTACTTCCCTACTTGACTTTTCAACGACAATTTATTCCGAAGGGGCCAATGAATCAACCAAGCACTTTCCAAAGACTTGGGGCGCACCAGGTAGTGGTCGCGGAAGTTGACGTTCTGCTCAGGGTCCTGGGCGGTGTGATTCTTTGCTGTTGGCTCTGAGCATCGCACCCTGAGGCGGTAGTCTCCTTAGGCCTCTAAAAAATGTATTTTTCAATAATTCCTTAGACTTATACTATAATCAATATTAAAAAAAGAAATCCTAAGGAGAGTACAGTGAGTGTGACAAACGTTCGGGCTTGGTGCACCGCGTTATGATCAAGAAAGGCTAAGCCGGCACAGGATATTTCATTGGAGTTACTCAAGACCTCCTTCCAAACTGCACAGCAGTAAAAACCATCGGGGCATTATAGCTGCTAGGGCACAATCGTTGCTGTTTTGGCCTTCCGGTCCGAATCTGGAATTTGGAGGTCCATCGCCGGATTTTCCGAGGGGCCATGAAGGTTCAAAGAGTTGCTGGAGAGGTGGACAAGCTTTCTCCGCGCTGCAATCAGGCAGCGCCAGCCGAGCCCCTAAGTGCCGCGCCAGAACTTCCAGCAAAGCCTCGGCCACATTCCACAGCTTGCCGGTGCTAGGTAGGGAATGAAGGACTATGGGGTCTAGGGCCTCCCATAAAGGATGGTACGCGGACTGCTCTACGGATCCATTCCTCCAATCCCTGAAAACCACCAGAAAGGCGAACATCTTCGACACGCAGCGCGCTGCAGCTCCCACAAACACATGTTGACTGCCGAGCCTGACGGAAATGAAAGGACTCTGATGGGGACGCCAAACAGGGAACTCTAAGAACATATGGTCATTCTCGGATTTTTGAAGAACCCATTTTGGTTATAGATTATATTGCGGCACCTAATATTCAGGGGTACTTAAGTAGGACCCTAATTTTGGGAACTACCCATATAGCAGGGATATGATAGGAACAGATCTACACGGGTCCTTCAATTCTTCTTCTTATAATTATTACCATATTCTTGGGGCTCCCTGTTTAGGGTCCCCATTTACGAAAAGCACGGGAGCTTCAACCTTGGCTACGAAGACAGAAAACCATCGTACTACGCCTAAATAATTACAAATATCATGCTGAGGTCCATTTGAGGTACCATAGACCATAAACATATAAGGAACATGGAACCATAACATTGGTAGTTATCCCTAAACCCTAAATCCTAAACCCTATTTAGGCCCCTATATTAATATCCAAATCTGGCTGGGGTTCCTACAGGACTCAAACTACTGACGTTACCAAAAAAGCCTCTTTGACATTGCCCTACACTCTAGGTAGTAGTTTCCATTTCTTTTCCATCATCTCTAATAACCCAGTATAACCCAAAACCCCTATATAACGTACCAGTATGGTTCCTTGCTTCAGTTTGACCTGCCCATGAAAGGCTTTTACACGTAAATCCTGAAGCTAAGCAGGCCGAGAAGCAGCCGAGGGGTCGCCGCGGAAGTCCTTCCCCAGCCTCGACTACTGGTTGTTAGTAGGGAGTAAGGGGATATACTCTAATATACTGCATAGCCATTATACAAGAATTATGATTATGCTCCCTTAATCTCTACTAAGAACCAGTAAGCAAAAGTCCGCTCAAGTGCAAAGGCATAGCCCTCAGGATCAGGTCATAAAAGGCTTCAGGGTTTCCAGCTTCGCATTTGTCAAGGGATGGTTTAGCATGTGTGGGATGCTCAGTCTTTTAGGTCAGGCGACAATGTTCTGGCCTCTTCATTGCTGTAAGCGGGAGTCGTGATAGTTCAGGTCTTGGAGGACAGGGCTTTGCGAAAGTCATGAGGGCAATTACACAAGGCCTGAGATAGATAAAGAAGGAAAGATCCTGACCTTGATTGAACCTAGTCCGAGTCCTTCTACAGGAATTGCAGGAAACAAAAGCTGCCTGATGCTGCCTGCCTAGGATCTTGAAAGAATGGCCTACGCCCACCCTGTCAGGCACTACCATGAGAAGGATGCCTGCAGCGGGCTGTCAAGTCCAAGAAAAGCTATCATTCTAACAACCTTCAGCAACTGCTCCACTGCAACTTGCTAGTGAGTAGCTTGTCGATCTCGTCAATCAAGATGACAGGGTTCGAGCCTGATCACGTGGTCGAACAGTCTGGGGGTCAAGCAAACATATACCCTCATTCAGGGCCATGTGGTGCTCTAGAGGCGCCCTGGACCCTGGACACAAATTCATGAGTTGAGCCCGGAATGAAAATGGGAGTTGAGCCCGGAATGAAAATGGGAGTTTCCAAAAACTACGGGCCCCTGTTGGGGGGCGTCATATCACAGCCATGAAGCACATGGGGATCTACGTGAGGGTCCCCCAAAAAAAGGCTGGCCAGAGGCTGGGACTCTGCGTCAGCTTCAAGCACTGCACGAGCTTGCCGGGCATCGCGCCAACGTATCTGGGCATCTTCATTCTTAGCATGATAGGGGGGGGCTTTCCAAAAATTAGGTGACCTTTTTGGGAGGTCACCATCATAAGGACTACAGTATTTTGGACTCTATGTTGGGATCCCCTTGTTTAGAGACACGGCCAGAGAGGGCGCGGATGAATTAATTTAGGAATTCTGGAGCCTTGGGGGACATTTCTACTATGGCGCTATAAGGATAAAGCGGACATGATAATCTCGCCAACCCCATGCCTTGATTACGAAACGCAGACACGCCCTAGCATGGGATACTCACTCTTGCTATGCTGAAATACCACCTCAGAATAGCACCGTGTGGGGGAAAGGATTAGCAGGACTCTAGGAGCTCATCATTCAGATAAGAGTTGTGCTCGGCAATGCTTACAAAATTCATGCGAGTTGGTTTGGAGGTATTCAATATAACCAAAAGCCCAAAATATTTCCAGAGCCAGCTGTTTTCGCTGACAAAAAAATGTCGAAGCCTTTCAGCATGAGCCTGGGCTCTTGTTTGCGGCTTAGAAATGCCCTAGACCCTGTAGTCTCCCTTAAGTAGATAGAATATGGGGTATATGAGGGTCTTATTATAACATACCCAAAGCTATATTCTATCGACTTAAGGGGGACTATAAACCCAACAAAGTCTGGATCTGGAATCTAAGACCCGCGTCTGCTGCTCCGAAGTTCAGCTCCGCCAAGCCCCAGACGTCCGACGATGACCTGGAAATAGCCACCCTAAACCCTAAACCCTTAACCATTCTAAGGGCTCCAGAAGTCGGAGGTCAAAAGGGGGCTGCGCACTTTCAACGTATGGGAGCTTGGAAATTCATTCGGGCAGGCTTTTTTTTGCATATTATACTCAAGCTTCAAAAGGATTGCAAGGGGTTTGGAACCCGTGCTAAGGCCGGGGCTTAGAACGGTACAAGACAGCAGGAGTACAAGGGGATAGTTGTCCTGCCTTGCCTACTCACACTGTGATATCTTAGACGGCTTTGGGTCTCAAGCCAACAGTTTACTGGGCTGCTGTGAAGGAATTTAAAAAAGCTACCATAATGGATATATGTATATATATACTATGGATCTGGTAAATACTATAGGGTTTCACCAATATAGTAATTTAAGTTAAGCGCCTTAACAGCAACTGAGGTTTAGGAACTACTTCCCACACGTGAATCACCAGATTCAGCCCTCAATGATCAAAAACGAGGAAGGTTGGCAGTGAGAACCTGGAAGGGGTAAACCTTTCTGGTGTCGGCTTCCATTTTCCAAGCTCATGAAGCAGATTTCTGGATTGAGAGTACAAATGTGTGTTCGAAAAATGCCTGACTCAGCAATTGAGACGCTTGGCCAGCTGCCAACTCATCAGCTGCATGAGAATCCACACTTATTGAAATTCAGAGAGGCCTTATTATACTCTGGATCTCAGTTCCCAACTTCTGAGCCTGAGCTTCTGGATGTCAGATCTCACAAGGCAGCATGTTGAAATGCTGAGCCTCTTTGTTTTCGATCAGCAGGGCAACTGAAGATCGAATTAAGAAATTAACCCCTCAATTTGTGATCTGGCTTCTTGACTGGAAAATGTCCTGGTGTATCAGTCTCTCCAAAAAGGAACTCAAAAAGTAAATTCAATGCAGACGGCCAGGTTTTCATGCTTTGTTCTACAGATTCTAGCTTGCACTTAAAGTAAGCAATCGAGGGTAAACTCATCCCTGCAAGATCCTTTCTTAACCACGGCTTTGACTGTACACAGGCTGCACGTGGACATTCTCCAAAATCACTAAGGTAGGTACCTTTACTGAAGTCCCCCCTAAATGGTAGTTTCCATTTTCTTTTCCATTATCCCTAGATAACCCCTATATATATACCCAATGATACTATAGTAGCTTCCATTTTCTTATCCATTATCCGTATACTCCCTATATAACCATCAACTTTGGGGTTGCAGAATTTCCCGCGATCCTGCCGCAGGCAGTGGCCTCGGATTTCGCTGGCATCTGACAAGCCGCCCACGGAGAAGCGGAAGAACTTCCGATCCTTTTGCTCTGGCGCTGGCTTTGTATCAGAATCACATTGTTTAGGGTTTAGGGTTTCCATTTTCTTTTCCATGATCCCAATATAATCCCAGTATTACCCCAATATTCTCCCAATATTTATGTATCAGAATCACATTGTTTAGGGCTTCTTGTAGGCATGAGGGTTTGTTCTGTATTCAAACAGAAGATTGGCTGCAGACTCTGCGCAGAACGCTTGGGGATCTTGAGTCTACAAACTAATTGGGAACATGCAGCTTGTGGCACTTCCAGCCAACCAACACCTGAGCACATACAGGTGCTAACTGACTGAGGCAGCCGCCAGCGATCTTGCGATGCTCTTGCTGATTGACGTTTTGCCAACCTCTGCAACCGGTGTGGTTGATTCGTGTTGCAAGACTGTGTGTTGCCCATCTGTATCCCCTCGGAAGATCCAGAGCACCGCAAAATGAAGAGATTTAAGAATGAAGAGACTTACTAATCAGTCAACTTGCACGCCACCTGTATAAAGCATGATGTAAGTTCATCCACGCTCATCTCTGGCACGCAGGCAGCTGCTTCTTCAGTAGAGGTAGAAATCAATGCGAAAGAAACATAAGTTCTGCCTGCAGCACAAGACGTGGTGCAACGGCCACCCTCAGCATCGCTTGCCGAATGCACGTTGATTCGATGCTTCTGCCGACAGCAAAAGCCCTGGATACTCGTGGATCTGCCCAGCGGTTTTCCAAATGATCCTCACCTGTTGATTCCCCTTGTAAGGGGCTGACCCCCGGAGGACCAACCAGGCACATGATCTTGCCTTGGGTTGACTCCTGGCTGCAGTGGGAGACTTGAGCTTTCGTGCTTGAAGCGCCAAAGTTCAGAGTTCCGCATGTTCTGCATGGTCGTATAAGAGGGGTTGTAGGAGGCTGGGAGCTTCCAAGACAATCTGGAACAGCCTTCTGCTTGGCCTTTCCTAGCAATCACACGCTGAGGGTGCTGCCTGCGCCGTGAAATCCCGAGAGCCATGTGTGTTTTTTTTCAGAAATGTAGCGCTTGAAGTCTACGCCGGAGGTTATAGCTCAGCACATGCCCTGCTGCAAGCCCTATGCCTTACACATGCTCAAATACTTCAGCTTCTTGCCCATATCTACAACCTTCAAGAGGGTCGTACATGGCCTGAAGGAAGTTCACCGCAATGTGTTCGAGGATCCTCTCCTTCACATCTTCAAGGCCGTAGTGGTCCTCGGGCCAGGGATTCCCTACCTTCTCAACATTTCTGGCGCCTGACCGAGGCATGACGAGGCCTCACCGGAACAGTATAGGGATATAGGGGTATCATATAGGGGTTATTTTGGGATGATGATGGAAAAGAAAAGGGAAACTACTATTTGGGGGTTATATAGGGGTAATATAGGGATACTGGAAAATAAAATGGAAAGTACTATTTGGCACCCAACGTCAAAGCTGGCAGATGCCACTAAGTGATTTTTCTGAGTAGTTCAAATGTTTCTGCCAGCAGAAGCCAAACAGATTGGATTCTCATGACCATTTGCGGATATCTAACCCTCAACCCTAAACCCTAAATCCCAGAGACGTGATGAGGCCAAAGCAAGCAAGGCCTCAGTCTGTCCTGTCAGTGCAAACACACCCCTTAAGGAATGGATCCCCATTCCTGTCCTACTAATGTAGACCCGTGATTAATAAACTCCCTCCTTTTACGGGCCTTAATATTAGGATCCCTATTATAATCCCTACCAAGGGGAGGAGGTTTATTTCATCAGGGGTCTACATTACTCCCCAATCTTGTGATAGTTTCCATTTTCTTTGCCACTGGTTAGGAGATGAAGGAATGGATCCTTATAGTCCCCCTTAAGTATATAGAATATGGGGTTTCTGGGGATCTCTTATTATAATATACCCAAAGCCATATTCTATCTACTAAAGGGGGGGCGATATACTAGTCCTAATGCTTCCCGATAACATGATAGTTTCCATGCTCTTTTCCGTTGCTTCACTCCGTGCTAACCAGAAACAAGCAACTTAAGACCCTCCATCGGCCCAAATGAGCTAGCTTTAGTCTAAACTCCTAGTAGCCCCCGTGATTACCCCTATAATATCCGCCTATATAATATAACCCTCTTGAAGGAGTTTAGCATATAGCTGGCATGAAGGCCGTCCTCCTCCAAGATAGTTTCGGCGCGGCTGATGTCTCGATTCTCCTGCCCATTGTCCGTAAGATCTTTTTTCAATCGGGAGGGCGGGGATTTTGAGAAGTCCAGGATAAACATGGATCTCCCAAGCATTACTTATTGCCATTCTACAACTTGCGTTTTTTGCGGCGTAATTCCCAAACTTCAACCCCAACTTTGCCAAAGCATTGTAACCCAAACCATGAACCGCCACGGGTAGATCCCAAGCCTGCACGCCTGTAAAAACTGCATCTCTGAAGTCGAAACGCTGGATCGGCCTGCTGGTTGAGAAAAAGCCACAAATACCTTAGGAGGACCCCCCCCCTGTAATAGTGGTATAATAAGAATATAAGAGGACCCTAGTATAATCCCTATTATCCATAATAGTCACTATTACTGGGTGGGGGGTCCACCTAACAAATACCCAATGCTCCCTGCATGGGCTGCGTGGGCTCCTGGGTCGTCTTTCCCCAAGGGAGGCAGGTCAGCCACTCCTGCAATTGCGCAGTAAATCTATTGGGATTTAGGGTTTAGAGTATTGGGATAATGGAGAAGAAAATGGAAACTACTATAGTACATTGGGTTATGTTTGGGTAATATCGGGGTAATGGAAAAGAAAATGGAAACTACTATAACAAGTGCGCAGTAAATCTTAAGATCAGGGACGCAGGTAAGCACTCAGAACTGACAAAGAATCCCTGGAAGATTGCAGGAATCCATACAATGTCCCTGGGGCTAAAAGGACGGAATTTCCACTGCAGCTCACATCGGGTCTGCCCCTGCCCGCCGACCCCCCAAAATCTGCACCCCGACTTGTGGGATGTCACTACTGTTAACATTCTTGCCATTATTACTAGATAACTACTGCAACCGTGATTGCGATTTTTACCTTATTACTGTTGGTATCTGTTTTTCCAAAGCCCTTCATTCTGGGATTTGCATTAAGTCGTATTAGGGACCCTAGTGCCACTTTGAGTATATCTTCCTGAATCCTGATTGCACTCATGGTGCCTTGGGGTCCCTGGGTCTGAACCCCTAAACCCTATACCCCTCAACCCCTAAATCCTCAACCCCTAAGCCCTAATCCCTATATTCTATACATATGTATATATACATGCAAATATTTGATATATATATATCGATATATATATATATATGTATATATATATACATAATATTCCCTGTCTCATGACGCTTCAAGGCTCCAGGTAGGCCCTGGATACGTTGAACTCCGACGAGGACGGCTCCAGCCTAGGGCACTGCTTTGAAGCGCTGTTGACTTAGGGTTCAAGTTTGGAGTTTAGGGTTTGGGATTTAGGACTTAGTAGGTCTACATTGTAACAGGGGTTATGGCATTTATACTGGGGGTTATTGTGCATAGTAGGTAGCCTTACTAACTCAAAAGATCATCCAAGTAGGCTGCTGGGAGGTTCGCAGGGCATTATAACTTCTTGTAACTGGGCTTTATAACCTTGCTTTTAATCCCCCCCAACTTACTTGTTTAGGTTATCCCAAGTATACGCAACATGATATCCCAGCTACAAGTAGTTGCCGAACTCCCCTTGATATTGAGATATACTACAGACAGGTCCGATAGGAAGATTCCCACTGGAATGCCAATTTCCCATTAGGGGAGTATCCGCTAATACTTGGAGGTCCAGTGGGACTTAGCAAGTATGCCTATAGCCCCTAAAAACCATCTAGTGACCCCAGTTATCCCCTATAGTAAGCTACTCACGAAGTTCCGCTGGCCCTACTAGCAGGGTCTTCTTTGTGAGGTTCAGGGGATGAGCTACTGAGATGAGAAGTGGTGTTTCACTAGTGTTGGCAGTGTCAGCTCTTGAGGGACTCTCGGTTAGGTGCTGCCCCCACCCCGGAATGGTCTGTCTAAACTAGGTCATATTCAGGGCTATATCTATCTATAAAGATATTACTGTATAATAAGTGTTGTCCAACTGTTACTAGGTAGGGGCAGTACCCCAAACTGTATGATGTAACCTAGTCATGGTTTGGGTGTTTTTCTACCTAGAACAGAAAGCTACGCCTCGGAAGTCTCCGAAAAAACTTTTGCTCGAGTGTAGCTACTACTCGTAGTATTACTCCTGCTGTTACCATTTCTGTTTCTACTACCGTTACTTTCTAGATGTTACTAGTATTGATATGAGAATGAATCAGTACAGTATTACTTAGGTGGAATCCCCGTCCCGTAATAGTGGTATAGCAGGAATATAAGAGGACCCAAATATTCACCACTATTCCTTATAGTCACCATTACCGGTTGCGGGGGCCACCTGAACCCTGAACCCTTAACCCTAAAACCCTAAAACCCTAAAACCCGAAAACCCGAACAACACAAACCCTGAAACCCTAAACTCTGAACCCGATAAACTGACCTGTGGGCTACCATGGCCTTAGGATTCAAAACTGGTACGAGCAGACTAAAAGACTGGGGCCGGTTCGTAACGACAAAGTCAGTATAGTAATGACAATATAAAACAAGAATCATTGTACCTGCAACAGCAAAAACACTTTTAGTTCGAGATTCATACTTATGGCCTTCTTCCCCGATTTTTCTACCACTACAGCTTGGATGCCTCCACAGTCAGGTGCGCAAACCTCTATATGGACAGTCGAGACATTTGCGGAGCAGCTTAGCTGGGGTTTTCCAGGATAAAGAATGGACTGCAGCACTCATGCCCAAATGGAACGTGGCCCAAGTTACTGTTCCCGAAATGACGGAAGATTATATAGGGACCCGTATTATAACAGGAAACCCACAATCAAGACCCGTATTACAATGAATCAAAAGCATAGAGGTCAGCCCATGCTGGCAAGCAGGGCCCTCCCCTGCTGTGTAAAGATGTGTCCTGTTCAGAGACACCCCTTCAGCTACCTAGAGGCGTTGCTTCAATATTCTTGACTTGGTGCCCACTGTAGATGCCAAGTAAGGACAGCTAAGCCGGCTGGGGCCATGGCTGTGAGAGTTTCGCTAGCTCATCATCAATGACCTGCGCGTACGACGAGTGAAGTTCTGGGTTGAATGAAGTTCAAATTTAAGTGTCATCCTTAAAAGATAAAGAGTTGTGAGATCCGAAATTCTCAACATAGCCACAAATGTGAAAGCCATGCAAAACGTGCTTGACAAAAAATATTTTCCACATGTGCCTGCGAACCAAGTCAGCCCCAGGATGTTCCAAACCCTGCACATCTGACAGCTACTGGCTGCAAAAGTGCATTTCCTCATATTCGTGCTCTTACAATATCAGCTATTCTCAACTGTAAAGTAACAGACAGGACCCGGAGTCCAAGCAAAAAATATGGGTGCCAGTGAACAGCCCAGTAGACCGCCAGCCAGCCTTCTTCACCTCTTCCGGCACAGTCTTCTCTTTGAGTGCCTCTGTAAACCTCAGTATCGGCAAGCTTGGAATACACACAGCAGTCACGCACATCTAAAACTAGCTAGGTTCTTGCCGTTTAGTTAGGGACTTCTGGTGTAAATGGTGCAGGATGAAGCCTACAAAGCATAGGATAGAAGCTTTCCGGCCCCAACCCCTGAGCTTCAAGTCCTTAGCCTTGCCTGGCCCTAAAGCTCATCAAAGGTTATTACTGGTTCTCCGAACCATCCCATCTAGATTCCCCCTGCGTTGGCCTGAACTGCTTGTCTCCTTAAATGACATATGGAGGGGTAGTAGGGGAACCCATGAACAAAGCTGCAGCCAGGGCACTGCAGTACCAGGGCTTCCTTTTCATCGCGCCTTAGCTTTTTGGTTTTGGCCCGAAATTTCGCAGGAACCCAGATTTCGGCATAATAGCATAGCAAGGCTCAGTACTTGCTGCAGTTGAGATGGGATTCTGTACGTACACTTGACCACACTGTGCGGAAGCAGCAGTTTTGGGTGGGTCTTCGTACCCAACTTCCTGCTAGTTGTTACGTGTTAATCCTTAACTTCTCATGGAAATGAGATTTAATAGCCTGCAATCAGCCGGAATTGGTCCATACCTAGACAAAGCACGGAATGCGTTGATCACCTGGAGCCACATATGAAATGGCTCATGGTATGGTGCGACAGCTGCTGCGGGGTGCTATACTACAGCAGTCGCAGCATCAGCAGGAAAGAGCAAGCAACTCATGAGCCCTCAAACCTGGGCACAGTACTCGATGCCCAGCTCCTGCATTCGCAGTTATGAAAGTGCTTTGGGCAGGATGAAAGCTTTCATGGCACGACGTGTTTCGCAGTTTGAAGGTTCGGCTTGTTCAAGCTGTACTCTTCACCATCAGGGTGCAAAAGCCCTTGGTTCTTTGCCGACCCGACATGCAGCTCACAAAGTCCAGAAACCCATATTTCACTCCGAAACATTCCTAAATCCTAAATGCTGCAGCCTACACATATCCCTATAATAACCACCAGTTTCCATGTCATGTTCCGTTTGCGTTTTATTCTTCGATTCTCCATATTAACGCATAAACCCTGCATAAAACCCTAGCTAACGGCAAAGATCCGACAATTTGATCCTATATACACTGGGGTCAAGACAACAAATGTTGTCCATAAGCCATGGACCCCAGGCGGTCTCTGCCCTGAACAAGGGCTTTGAAACGCCCCCATCGTGAAACTGTCCTGCAATGCCTCTTGTTGCTGCTGCTTTTTTCCGTGCCACACACAATGGTCAAACCCAAAACCCTAAACAACCCTAAGCCACCCTGAGCCGTAAAACTGCGCTAAACCCTGAACTTCCCTAAGCCCGTAACTGCAGGGAGGGGGCAAAAGAAAATGCAAAACGTCACCTAACTACTTTAGCCATGACGTCTGCTTTCGGCAGAGCCTGCGTCTCTGTTCAGCAACTGCTTTGCATATGTGGACACTGTAGCAGTAAGCAGATCAGAAAGTAAACCTCAAACCCAAGGCCTTCATGATGGACTTCATCTGGGCCTCAGCCAGTTTTCGGTCGAGTAAGGATAGACGAAGTGATTCATGGGCAGCACTTCAATTCTTAGTAAGAGGATTCATAATGCTACTGGTGTAAAAGGGCTAGGTGAAGGTTCAGAGAGCATACGAGAATCGTAGTGATAGAATTTTCGTTCTCATCATTGCAGTAACAGGTATGGCAGTAGCAGCGGCGGAGGCGGAAGCAGTGACGGCGGCCCTGGTGACGGCTGCTGCTGTGGCATGAGCGGCGGCGGCATCAGTAACTCTCGGCGGCATGAAAAGTTCAAACGATGTGGGTACCTGGGTGAGTTCAAGCATTGGCGAATTACAGGTTGCTCTTGGGTAGAAATTGTGTGGAAAGCTATTGCTACAGGCCGTTGTTGGCCTCCTGTTCGGCGTGAGTGGTCGGCGATGGCTAGCAAGTGTCACTGATCACATTATGCCACGCAGTGCGGCGACAGCTTTCCGAGGTTTATACACGTATAACAGATATAGGTCGCTTTGTGACCCCAGGGTTCATGAGTTGCCGACTGTGTCCTATGACACATGAAAGAGGCAGTGCTAAAACCAAGGACAAGAAGGTACAATGAAATCATCAGGAATCTGAGATGGCCATGTCACCAAGTATCTAATCCCAAACATTCCGTGATGTCATGCGTCCTAAGATGACGCTGAGATCCAGCAAGCATGTATGCGCACCTGAAGCACATCCAGGATGAAAGTGATGGGAAATGAGTCTCCAGAATCAAGGATGCATGTGAGCTATAGTCTAAACTCCTAGAGTAGTATCCCCCTTTACAACCCCTACAAAACTCCTCTCTATAATCCCCTATATAACCCCCACCCTTTAGCGAGTCTAGACTATAGCGCATGTTGTTTGAATTTCCGGCACTGCTAATTGGACAGGCTCCTATGGTGCGGCTTGAGGAGCTCTGCGTCAATGCTGAAGTTCCTGTAGTCTCGGTAGACCTACAATAAACATGTAATTTTTAATCATTCCCAAAACTAATACTATAGTAAAACGGAAAAGTAATTCCTAAGGATACTACCGGTTCAGGGAGAGAGCCCATGAATCTGTACAGTACACTAAGCCCCACTACGCTGAAAACCCAAAAAATCGGAATCACTTTAAGTTCCCTAAAGCACGGGGATTCTTGTGCTGCAGTATACTGAGGTCATGCAGGAGTAGAGTTAGTATCAACCGTACGACCATTGGGAAGACCATGCCAGTGCAGCTGGGAAGCCATGAGCATTTCACGCTTCTGGTCTTTTGAAACAGCGCTTTCAACCTGCTGCGTCTATCGCTGAAGCCATGTCTTTGAAGCCTCTCGTATTCTGACCGCAGCTGCTGGTGTTCAATGGGCATGGCACAGCTACTGACATCGCAAACGTCTTTGATAGCAGAATATCACAACGAGCTTGCTCTACTGGGACAGACAAGTGTGCTGATGTACCATGTAGGCTCAAAATGCCTTGCGGACAACTTGAGAATTTTCACCTGTTCAGTACTTGCGTGAAAGCACTCAAACCTGCAGAACACAGCAATTCAAGCTTTAGTGCCGCCTCAGTTTTGAGCTTCGACTGCACTTTGGCAAATTCCAGGTCTTTCTGCACCAACGCCTGCACCTCCCACTGCGAAGGTTTGGAATTGACAGCGCAATTTTTTTTGTATGCTTGCCTCCCTCGTGTCCCTGTGATGTTTGTTGACAGTTTCTTACCAAAAGGCAATTTAGGGAGCATGTCTGGAAAATGATTATTAATTCGGAGTCTACTTGTGCTTGGTAGTAAGAACGACCACAAGCACAATAAATCAACACACGAAGGATACGAGCGACGATGACAACACCACAAATATCTAGCCACTCTTCTCCTCACCCTTGCCTGAAAAGCCTTGTCAGCTTGCCCGTGCCGCTGGTACCGTGGGCCGATCATTACATTTCCGTGGCGCAATTGTCAAACCCTCAAAAAACTGAGGGGCGTATAACTTGGGACAGTGACAAGAGCTCAGCAACGGTCATGCTGAGACCATGCACAACCTGATCTAATTTCTTCATTGATGACAAGTTTGTGTCTAAACATGCCTGTTCTGTGCTCTGTCCACCTTGCATGCGCGTGGGCCATGAACCTGGAAGTGTGTGTAGAGATCTCAGAGGCAGAAAGCCCGAAGCGTAGCAACATGCAGAAGCAACACCGAGAAACCATGGAGGTGCTTATCTCCAAGACTAGTGCACTTACCTCAGGCTGGCGTTTTTGGGGAAGTACCCAGTTGCCCACCCCGCGGGCTGCCACGCCTTTCGCAGCCGAAGGAGCAGATTCTCCTCTTCCAGCACTGCCTTCAAACAAGTGCTGTCTTCTTTGACAAATCATGATTTCAGGAGGAATTCGTAGTAGCAAATGCTGATTTAATTGGGCAAGGCCTGCCTCCGCCTCTACAGTGTACCGCCGTCTCGTTGGTTGCCCTGCTTTACAAACGCTTGTAGGAGCTTTGCAAGAATGCATTTTGACCAAGGAGCTAGAGAACCCATGAATTATCAGTCGGCGTATTTTGAGGAAGGTCGGCTTACATCAGCAAATGAGAACGGCCAGCTTCTGCTGCCGTACAGCAGCAGGATCAAGCACAAAGAAAAACACATACGAAAACACACAACGACGAAAAGAAACAATCATCACAGAACGCCCCTTGACTCTTCTGAGAGAGAACCTCCTGCACGGCTCTCCATATGTTCCCTAAATCCTAGAAGCTGCAGTACTCGGGACATCTTAAGTTGTGTGAGCTTTCTGGCGTCAAACGCTGATACAGCCGAAGCCTGCAACTCCGGACGCGGGGCGTGGCAAATGCCAGCGACCTGAAGGCAATCATGACAAGGTGTAGAAATGTGTAGAATCTAGATCTGACCGTGCTAAATCCCGCGATCGACATGCACAAGACGGCGAATAAGGTTTAGGATACTTTGAGTCATGCAGATTCCCAGTATTGATGCAAGAGTCGGCATTGCACTCAGGGTTTGATGTAGCACGAAATTAGTCGGACATCTGCGCCGTAGCTTATCACTGGTGCTCTGGTGACCCGACGAACCCTGAGATGCAAATAGGTATATCCGGCATCCTCTAGATATTGGTCTTGTTCTCCTAAACAAGTCTTCATATCAAATGGATGCTGTTTTCACCTCTGCCAAGCAATTCGACTGCAAGGGCTCCGGCTAAATCGCCCAGCTTGAGCGGGTCATTCCTGTCAAAAAACCTGGCTACGGAGGCAAAGCAACAAGCAAACTCGAGATAAACCTGCTGGAAGCACAGTTTGGAGGGCAATAATGAAGCTAAGCCAAGGAAATCTTGCTGTCCTCCTTGCAAATTAGAGAAAAGGGAATCATGGCAATGACGCACAAGCACTTTCTCATCCAGAATTGGGGCTGGCGATCGATATCTGATAGGGCTTGCTAGGTGGAGAAGCCCCGTGGCTCGTTCTCTAGCAAGCTTATCAGCTCCAGGCATGGAACGTATGATTGGGGCAGAGGTTTGCAGGCTCGAATGCAAGATGCATTCTGATCAAACAGCTGGCAAGCACTCCCAAAGCCAATAAAAACGTCTGCCAACTGGCCGCAATCCCATGTAGAGAAGAAGCTCTACCTGCCGCCTCTTAAACCCCTGTGTGTCCTTCCTGCGAAGAATCATTGGAAATCTTACTGCCATCTGGACTTGCAAATGGCCAGCAAAAAGACCTGACATTTTTAGCGCATGGTCTTTCAGAACTTCTTGGAACGTCAAATCTGGAGCCACCCAGGACTTCAATCACTCTAGCGCAATGAGCGGCAATTCAGGGCCCTGGCTTCATGACAGATTCGTACTGCTCCTGATGATGCAGCTCCAAAAGGCAAAAGACAAAGAAACTGCTTCCCAGCTCAACATGGCGCCGAACTATAAGCTTCTACGCCATCTAGCGAACCAACATCTTGAGCACGCTTTAATGGCCTGAGGTTCACTGCCTGTGGCGTTTGATTAAGGAGACCGTGTTGCGTTGTAACGTTGTGTGAGGGTGCTTTAGTGCTTGCCAGGCCCATCTCAGGCGCGTCTTGGCTCCTAGTTGAATCTGCATGTTTTTGGGGAGCCCTTCCAAGCCGATGGTTTAAGGGGCAGTTGCAGGTGAAATCTCTATGCGCAATGGGTAACCTCCTTGAACGCTGAGCTGTTCTTTGCTACTGCTTTCATGAATTGAACCGCTCCAACCCGTTGCAGCAAGCAAGTAAATCGTACGAAGCCCGTTCAATCTGGACCTCAAGTTACACGCAACGCCTGATGCCGGAGAAATTGAACTGGTCGACGCAACACCCCGGCCCCTCTCCTTGTACATGCTGGAAAGCTTCAGAAGCTCGCTCAGCTTGACGTTGATGTCTCTTGCGGCGGCCTCACACATGCAGTATGAAGGCGGAAATTCCGAACCTTCAAGCCGGCAAAGAAGGGGGAAAGAGTCCGTACTGAGCGTGTCGGTCCGGCTCAAGGGACCCAAGCCTCCATCCGGGGAGATCCCAGCAGCCGCAAACTAGAAACCTCAGAGCCTAAACCCCACAAGCCTGCACGGGCCCTCATGATCTCGATCCCCTCCCTGTACCAACAGTAGCATGTGGAACATGCTACGCGGGCTGAAGGTCACCCAATGCGTGGGAAAAGGTTTTCCTCAAATGAGCCATAGTCCAAACTCCTAGTATCCCCCTTAAAAATCCCTATAATGGTACCCCTATACAATCCCCTATACAAGCCCCTGTGAGGAGTTTAGACTGTAGCTCAAATAGAGTAAACTCCCTGCCTCGACTTGGGCCTTGTCTTCCTCCTGGGCCTTTGGGCTTTCCAAGTACCTTGGAAGCTGGCATGGGGTGGAGGAAAATCCTCTAAAGTTCAGGAGTGCTACAATCTATAGAGTTGTAGAAATTCAAGTGCGCTAATCACGATGTTGACCTGCTCTCACGTTTTTTCCCTGAGGGTTGAAATTGGGAGGAGCGGAGAGTTATCTAACAGCCGCATGTCCTTGCCTGCCACAATCCATCCCCCTCCTACTTCCCAGATGTGAGCTATAGTCTAAACTCCTAGTATCCCTCCTAATAACCACTGTAATACTCCCCTATGTAATCCCCCATATAACCCCCTCTAAGGAGTGTAGACTATAGCTCATGTGAAGCCAGATAACCAAAGCAAGGCTTTGGATGTCAGGGGCGTGTCGCAACTTCTCTAAAGGATTTGGAACTCCAGTAGAAATTCTAATTTCAGCTAAATATTAGGATTCTTGGTAACAGAAATTAGTAATTATTTTCAGGAACCTTGTAGACTTTGGCTTCCCATATCTGATTCCTGGGGTTGCCTTACGCAGGCCCTGGATTCAGCAACCATTTTACGTCTTAATCCTTTGACGCCCACCATATGGGTGAGGGAGCTCTAAAGGAACCCTTGTAACCAAGACCCTCAGCAACACATTGCACACAACTACTGACGCAAAGGGTCCCGACTTAACCTGTTCAAGCTCGTGGGACACCCCAAGACATTGACGTAGCGTGATTCAGCCTGTGCAAAACTGCATCGACACGATGACAAGCTTCTCTTGTTGTGTCGCCATGCAGATTGTGCCAAATGTCTCGCCCACATCGACGGAATCATCTGCACTGCTTGAAAATGTCAGAACAATCTGAACATTTTGGTGACAGAGTTGACTTTAGAGCCTGGAAGACCCTTGGATGCCTTGAACCCCAGCGTCTGGTATATGCGGAAGGTGCCCAGTCACAACGAAGAGCACGAATCATCCGACAGTATTCTAGTGTTTCTGATGCAGAGCTTGCTAGATCTGCATCATCCCACGAGCACTGGCCACATCAGGCAGCTTTAGGACAGGAAGTTCAAGATGATGGAAGCTTCTCAATGCTCACCCCTCACAATTCAAAGTCTCAAGTTCGACATAATTACAAAGTCCATGGCACCCTGAAGCCCTGAAGGATCCAAAGCATGGAACCGCCAAACGATGAGGCCATTCCCACAGTTAGGGAGTCTTGACGGGCTCCCTTTTTTGCATCTGGACTCATTG